>VZSV01000097.1:1772975-1790364 GCA_013398735.1 Nothocercus julius
TTTTTTTTTTTTTTTTTTTTTTTTTTTTTTTTTTTTTTTTTTTTTCACGCTAAATTTCCATGTAAGGATTTCCTTTCCAGGTTGGTTCCACTAAAATAATTTCTGGTTAAATTCTATTATTTTCCCAGCAATATTCTGTTTCAAAACAGTTTGACAAACCATAGAAGCAGAGTTCCCCAGCTCCTCTGCATTGCCTTACTGGAGTTACAGCTTGCATGGCTCCCTATAGACCAGGCTTGTTGAATAACCATATTTTTCCGAAGACAGCAGAGATTTATCTGGGTCAGCTGGTAGAGCTGACTGACATTGGTTTACAGGAGATACAGCTGGATTAGAAAGCTCTGCCCTTAGGAAATAATACTGCTATTCAGCTCTTAAATATCAGTTCCCACAAGGCAACAGGTGGGCCCTGCTGGATGGAAATGTACATTAGCTACGGGACATGCAAGTCTTCAAGGAGTTGGCTTCTAAGTGCAAAATATATGATAGAATGATCCAAACTTCAGTTTCCATAATGCCTATGCTTCTTTCTGAACAAACAGAAAACAAAGAATTTAGTGTCATTATTTTAAGCAGTTTGGGGAATACTGAAATGTTTAAAGTAACATTAAAAAAAAAAAAAAAAGTGGGGCATTTTTCCATGAATACCTGTTCACTGAAGAACACCACTATGCCAGGCCTTAGCTGAAATGTGATAATTTCTGATAATTTACTGTCAGAAGTGAGCTACTTTTAGTTAGGTTTTGTTTTCTTTTTTTGTATTAAATATTTCTATATTAGCTGTGCGATACATTGGAAGCTGGATGTCTGATGTACATGTTAAGTAATAATTGGCATTGTGTGCATAACTGTTCGCATACTGAATTAGATATAAAACATTTCCCATATGAAATATAATTACTGTGACTCAATAATCAATGTGGAAAGAACTGTTTTGCCTTTTTGGATATAGAGCTTTTCTATGGGAATGACAGAATCATAATAATCAGCATTTACCAGATGGGACATTCCCTTTATTTTGGATCTGAAATTTGTACCATTGAACATTAACTCAGATGCTTAAATGAATATTTAGTTGTTGCTTTTGGGAACAGCAGAATTTGGGATAGCGCTGTCGCTAGAGTGAGATGCTGTCATGAAAGACCTTTAAATTAAGCTTTTTGGGACCAATCCAAAAATCTAATGGCGTCATTGAAAAATCTCCCATTGAGCTGAATAGGCTTTGGACCATTAGCTTTCAGAGCAGCAGTTCTTCACTGGAGCTTCTCGGGAGTGCATTAGGTAAAATATTCCCTACTGCCTGATTACAGAGCCAGTGTTTCGTCTAGCTTTTAGCCAGGATCATATTTTCAAACAGGTTTCTAAAATGTTCCTATCAAATCAGCGGACAAGAATAATTTATGTGCCCAGTTCAGGCTCCTGAGTTTGAAAATTCTTTTCTAAGAATCATTAGCCTTGGATCCGTAGTAAGTTACAAATGCTAGATAACCGTGTTTACAGTGATTCTCTGTAGTCAGGATTGTGATATCCATGAAGGAAAAGTAAATGACACAGAAAGGACGAGTATTTATATACCTTTACATTGCCTAGTCCTGGTCTTCAAAACTGAAAGTTCCTACTCGGCGAAAAGGCATTAAAGGGGGAGAGTCTTAAAATTTAGGATGTAAAGAGACCTTTTCAAACCCTCTTAAATCTCAGCCATCAGCATTTTTACTTGTGGCATNTTTTTTTTTTTTTTTTTTTTTTTTTTTTTTTTTTTTTTTTTGGGTGTGTGTGTACAAGAAATATAATTTCCTCCCATCTCTTTTGAATTTCCAGCTTCTTTGACATCCTGCTTTACTAAACCCATAAGTCATTTGATCTCAGGAGAATATTGTGGGAATAAGACAATACGCAAATTTTTGCAACTTTCTTTATTGGTGATGGAATCTTGTCAGGTTGTGTTATTGACTTTTATAGATCTGCCAGGTCAACCTCACTGTTGGGATCTGCTTTTATTTTACACTTACTTAAGTCATGCTTGGAAAAAGAGTTTCTCTTTATATTCCAGTGACCACAGGTATGGTTATGTCTCAATCAGAGTAGCTTGATGGGCCATCTAAGCTTGAGATGTGCCAAGGATTTTGTCCAAGAATTTTAGATAGAATTTCCTTCCTGACAGTTCTGCTAATTGTATGGTAATGGAATTTCAATATCTGCAGCAGTAATTTAGAATAAACATTCACTGGCAGAAATTTCTTCATAATTCAAAGGAATTATTCAAATATGGCATGAATCAAATTGGTTTTCAGTTGCTTTTTGAGAAGGGTAATATGTTTTCATAGCTTCTTTTTCCAAACCATTGTTCTGTGTCAAATGATATGACATTCAGAAAATTTCTGTATAGAGTTCACTGGAAAATCATGAGTACTGACTATTCAAAGAGGATAAAAATCAGAACTAGAGCATCTTTTTGGAATGACCTCAGAACAAGATAAAATGCCAACAAATATAGAACATTTAGCCCACAAATTTAAATAATAAATGAGACAGAAAGAGAGGAATATAAAAACTATTTTAAGGGCTTTAAGCAATCTATTTCAGTATCAAAAATGTTGTATAGAATCTCAGATAAACTCAAGTAAGCATGTATGTTAGCTCTTGAACTTGTAGATCTTTGCCAGGAATCACATGACTTTTCTATGAAACTATCAAATAAAAGAGCTCCATATATACCTAATATGTGTAAATACACATTCATATTTAAAATAAAGGGGAAATTAATATATGTTTCTGGAAAAAAAAATATTTTCAAATCTTATTCCTTATCTCATGTGATAACACCTAATATTACTCTAAATAATAAAGAAATATCTGGCTTCATCTATGCAGGATGAATCCAACATTCCTGCATGAAGATGAGAGTCAACCTCGTTTTATTTTGCACAATGACAATCGTTGGAATATAGTGCAATTACTGTCAGGTATGAGTGTAATAGATTGAAACTGTAGTCACACAGAAATCAAAAACTCCCTGAAACTTCCCTGGAGCTAGGATTTTATTTGCAGATTCTTCATTCTCTACAACCACAGTCTTATAGCAGGCCTCTTTTACATGGACTTTCAGTACTTACAGGAGACAGTAAAAGAAAGTAAGACAGTAAAATGAAGAGACCACTGACATATCAATCACTGGGATTAACACTGAAGAAAGAAAACATAAAACATGCTCTTTTTTACTTTTAAATGAGACACATTATCAGCATCCACAGACCAACTCCTTCCAAATGCACAATGGCACTAACACAGAAAATAGGATGGTGGAAGAAATATATGAATATTACTCAGTGCTATGAAGCATAAGCTTTTATTACCCTGCAAGCTGTGATGCCCAGTGATTGCCTAGAAATCCCAGCAAATTTGTTCATTTACCTGCTTATTTACTAGTATTGCTCACATGGAGCATGCAATATCTGGACTTTGTGTTGAACTGATGGAGTCTCTGGGAGACCTTCAGTGACTTGCCAGGTAATCTAATTTCTGTCATGTATACAAATACCTATGTGTGTTTTGAACATAGAAGAGTATGTAATATCTTCATGCTGGTAGAAGAGGCAGGGGGATAAACATGAAATCAGAGAGGTTGCTTTTGTTTCTTAACAAAAGTATTTTCAGAATTGCCTGAGTCATATTCTATAAAATTTGCTGTTTGCAGTATATGTTCTTCTCTGCAGAGCTTGTTGGGTGTTTGCTACTAAGAAAGAATGAGAATATCCATCTGCAATGAATATGTCCCAAATACTGTAAGCTTTTGCAATGGCACAGTCTACAGACAGTATTCTCTGGTGTTTCCCTGCAACTTGCTTAGGGTGTTACAGAAATCCACTCATGGTCATAAGGTATTGCCCCAATTTTGCTACTGATTACCCCAGGCTTTTACGGTTTTGGTTATGCCTGGCCTTCCTCCAACTTTAGCAACCATCTTTACAAGAGATAGTATGCATCATGTTGCTTTTCATCTAATGCTTGCTAGATCTAGTTATTTCTGTTAGCAGTATTGCCTAGAGCTGCAGGTATCATTCCTGCTATGTAATGAGAATGGGACTGCTTAAGGCAAGGAGGGGACATAAGTACAGCAGCATTTAATGGTGCTGAAGGACTTGGGGGAGATGAGGAAAGGGGAAAGAACCCCCAGATTACCAGTTATTTTGCCTCTGGCACTTCTGACACTGTCCAGCTTCTGCTAGCTGGACTGGTTTGGGTACTTTAAAAAGATATTTTCTTGTGACACTGCTGCTGCAGATTTGTTTACATATTGGTAAGGACACGTACACAACACACGCAAAACGGGCAGAAAATTCTCTTGCTTTCCTGTTGCATATACAGCACCCTAATACATCAATCTCTTACATATGCTCTTCATAAACTCTGATGTATTATCTTGCAGAAAAGAGAGAAAGAGATTTGGACCAAATCTTTTGTTCTTCTACTCTATTCTCTTTATTGATGCATTCTGTTGTAGTCACTGATGTCATTTTCTTTGGCTGTCAGAATAACTATCATTTTAGGCCATCCAGTCATATTAAATAAACAAAGATGTCAAGTGAAGGAGAGTCAAATAAAGCAGACAGGAGGGAGCATTAAAAAGGCAAGTGACTCATGTCAGCAAATCTGTAAATATTGGCAACTTATTTGCACCAAGCTTCAGTTTTGTAACTCCATCTCCAAGATGCTTTTATTAAAGGACTCTAGGTGGATGTCCTTGTTCATCCAGTTTAACTCTGATTTCTATTTTAAAATTACACTTTAACGGGAGCCCAAACCAATGTATTTACTATGGATACTTAAAATACAAGCTTTATTCAGAGGCAAGTCATCTCACTTGGGTGAAAAACTGTCAGAATCAGAGAAAAACTGTGAACAATTAAATAACTGAAACAAAACATATTCTATGTACTCTATAGATAGGTCACAACCTCTGAAGTTGTAAACAGGTGTTCACAGTTTGGTTGCCACCGTTATTTTTTTCTCTTTCATTTGTCAATGTGAATGTGAGGATGTTGAACTTGTTCCGAAACACCTTCTGGATATGGTGGTACTTTAGGAAAAATGAGGCTTGTTTCAAAGGATGTGCCCACTTCCCTTGGGTCCAATAGAAGTAAACGTGGCCAGAGGGGAGGAAGTAAGCCCCCCCCCTCAGATAGTCAATTACATATTTATTCCTTAATTTCCCATTCAGAATTAATTTGAATTTTTGTTTGTTCATTTGGTCATAAATCCTCAAGATAATTTTGTATTTTAGTCCCTAAAAGAAGTACTAATATGCACAACAACTCTGAATTTTGGACCATTGGCTGTTTCACAGTGAGCCAGTGGATATATTTTAGAGGAGTAATACTTTTTATTATCTTTATAAATTAAATTACAAATGCTGAGTCTTCTATCTTTCTCCTTCCCACATCTCACTGAATCATTTATTTTGGAAGGGACCTCCAGAAACCATTTAATCCAAGCTCCTGCTCAAAACAAGTCTAATTAGATCAGGTTGCTCAGAGCTGTATTTGGTCAAGTTCTGAACAGCCCCAAGGACAGAGATCCCACAGACTCTCTGGGTTCCTCATGGTATTTTTTTTTTTCATATCGTATTTTTTCATAGTATCTGATAGGAATTTCCCATGTCTTCACCTGTGTCCACTGCCTCTCACCCTGTCACTCCTTCAAGAAAGTCTGGCTCCATCTTCTATATTCTCTGGTCAGGTAGGTACAAACAGCAGGAAGGTCTCCCCTTTGCCTCTCTTCTCCAAGCTGAGTGGACCCAGTTCTCTCAACCTCTCCTTCATCATCAACCTCTTACATCATTCCATTTATGCACTAATCCTTATGAAGGTCTTCATTAGCTTTCCAGGGAAAATTAAGGCCCCTCTTGGTGGGTCAGGAAGTCCTTTACTATATAGAAGGAATAGAATATAAAGCAAATGTATACTTCGGCAAGCTATAAAATTACTTTCTGCAGCTTTCTGTTTCTCTGTACCAACAGGATATTATGGATGAATATCCTCTGTAGCAATATCCTCTGTAGCATATGAACTATGGAGGACAGTTCATATGTAGTATATGAACTCTCAGGACTTCTCAAGGACTTCTTCTTTGTATTATCTATTTCCAGTTAGCCTACTGCCTTGGAGCATTGGGACATGCCCATGGGAGTTAACAGGGACCCTGATTACCGAGGAGCTTTACCTCCTTGCTCTTTGTCTTCATGGCTTGTCACAGGAGGCAGCATTTATGGCACCCTTGGAGGGAGTGCAAGGCCCACAGGAGCAACCTGAAATATGAAGCTTATGAAGCTTATGTAGGAGACTTGCTTATGCCTCTCCACATGCAGCAGACCTGAGCATCTTTCGCATTAGCAGTGCAAAACTTATCTTCCATCTCTCCAGATAAGGTATAGCCCAGACATCTACAATATGATAGGACTGTGCCCTACCTCTGTCTTCTCTGTGACCTGTTGTTACACTTGCAGCTGCTCAGTGGAACCTTTGATCTACCAGCCCTTGGGTGTATTGGTTCATAGAGCTGAGGCAGGCTGCAGCACCATGTAACACCCACTGTACGAACTTTATTGGTACCCATGATCTAAGTAAGGCTTCTTGCATGGAGTTTTTCCGTCTCTTCTGATTGTGGTATCTTTCTGTCATCTTCACTGATGCACTGGGCAGCACTCTTGACCTTAATTTATCTGGCAAGCTACAAGATCATCTGGGAAGAAGAATTTTAAGACATGGTGCATTATTCCAGCCCATGCCTGGGAGTAACAACTGTTGCCTTAAAACAATAAGCTATGTGTGGGTGGAGTGAATATTTCTACCTGCTGGGAAATTTTCCATTAAAAGCTCCTAAGCATATGTAATTTTTTTTTATTTTGTTGCCATAGACAAATAATGTCTTCCTGGCAACACTGAAATGAAACATTAAAAGTTTCATTTAAATTTGAAAAGCTGAATCAAAACTTTACTGCACTCCAATTTTGAAGAAGCTGATGGCAAATGATGCTTTTCAGCTTTCAAGGGAACTGCCTCTGACTCCCACTTCTTTCCTTCTACTCAGCGAGAACTGTAGGTGAGTGGTTCAGGGTTTTGCTGACCCACCAACACCTATAAAATAGTACATTGTACTGATGCGTGAAAAGCACTCAACATTAAGTTCTTGAAATAATCAATTATTTAGCAGCTCATCATATTTACTGTCCACTGACTGAAGGCTCTTTATGGCAGTAAAGAGGTCACTGCAATCAGATGCTCTGTTTTTGGCATTTCATCTGCAAAGGACTTCATGTGGGCAGATCCATCTGCAATGGACTTCAGTGACTTTGAATCAAGCCTGTGGAATGGTGTTAGATATTCCGTAGCAGCTAGGAAAGCTAATCCAGGCTGGACTTTTCTAAGGTTAAAAATGCAAGCAGAAACAGACAGATTAACTTCTAGTCAAACAGACTGATGGCTTGTCAGAAAGTATGTAGATGTATGGGAACACTGAGAATTCTGCATTGCATGTCAACAGAGAACTATTTATTGACACTACATTATATTTATGGATGTAATAGCACTGCCTAAATATAGTGCCATTTTAAAATACAGTGCTAGAAGTCATTAAATACAAGTAGGAAATTTGAAATGCAGTTTACTTTTAGAGATTTCTATTCATGACTCCTTTACATTAAAATTGTGTTACATAGAAAAACTCAGATTCAAATTCCTCACTATGGAATTCCACAGAAACTGATGAATTTACCATAATCATTCAAAAGCAACAAGGGATGTTGGTGGATGTCAGTACACGCTTTTAGGTCACAGTTCTATAGCCAAAGCAAAAACATTCATGCTGATCTGGGGAAAAAGTGACCTTGTCAACAGATAAATCTAAGCTGTCAAAGCCTGAAAGAATTTGAATATTACATATCAGCAATAAATAATATATTTCTTGTTATAAATATTGTGCTGAAATGGCCTGGGATCCTGGAAGGTATATGATCATCAGTGGTTTAAAATATGTTTCTTGGCCCTTTCAGAGAGCAAAACCTCTATTTGTATTATTGTATGAAGGGAACAACTCTGAAGGCTTTAAAGACACTTTTTTTTTTTTTTTTTTTTTTTTTTAAGCAATGAGATATTCAGGTCACTTGAATAGGTTTGAAATCTAAACTGTGAATAGTAATGGCTCTTGTGTATGTCTTTCAGACAAGTACAACTCCAGTTCAATAAACAACGTGAACTTGTATTTAAACTAGAGCTATTCTTGAACTGTCTTCAGTCAGTCCTCCCCAAGTGGCAACTGACTGAATTTACAACTTAGTTCTTAAATTCTCTGAGGGGATCATGGATACCAGTGCCCTAGCCAGTTAGATTACAGCCCATATCAACCATGCTACAGTCAAGCTTTAAGTTGCACCTAGACAATGTGTGTCTCTATGCGAAGAGAGACAGCACTTTCTTTGGCCTTGATATGTCTGATAGAGAATTTAGGCCTCACTTGTGTATTGGACAGTGGTTTCATCCTTTGCACTGGGAATGGAAAAAGAAAATTATTGGAACTCAGCAAGTATGCTCACTTATGGGGGTAGAAAACAGGAGTGAAATTCTGATTCTGCTGGAGGCTATGATAGTTTTAATGTTGATTTCAGTGGTGAAAGGATTTCGTTCAAAGTCATAAATGAGCCCCCAGGAATTTATCACATTTTTTTTTTTCCACAACATTTTTCACTTTTCCTCTTGGAACTACACATGGTTGTATCTAAATGCATATATGTGCAAAATGACTCTTTTTTTCCCCCTGGTTTTAAACCAAGATGTTTCTTCATCTATCTACATTAATCTTTAAGTTAAGGAGAGAGTAAATGGGAAGTGCTGGTGCATGTAGTTAAATATTTATTAAAGTAGATGTGGAACTAAATGAGGAATAGTGAAGAAAATGCAAAGACCTGGAGGGGTGACAGTGTTTAGATTTATCTTTCTAAACCCTGAAAGAATATTTCAGTAACAAGAAAAAGCTCCTTTTCCCTCCTTGATCTGTTTGTAGCTGTTAATGTGATGACAGTGAGTATATCTGAAGATCTTGCTTCTCCTGAGATTTGAGTGGGAGATAAAATTGCAGCAGCAGGAAAAATAGTGGGATCTCAAATACACTGAAAAAAAAAATTAATGTGGCACAAAGTGCTTATCAGTTTTTAAGTTGCCAGAAGAAGGACATAAGTCCTGTTGGCTTCTGGTAGGACATGTGCTTCTAATCTGTTTAGATGAAAATCCCAACCTGTTGTGGATTTGTCTCTCACCATCCTGCCTTCTTCCTGCTCCTAGGCAGATGTGGATGGACGGTATTTCTCTTAGTGCAGTGAAAATATGGTAACCACTTATATATCTGTGCATTTCTAACTTCTCCTTGTGCTCTGCCAGTATTAATGAGAATGGTAGTATTCTGCGGATGTGGTTCTTAGCTTTTTGTCAAACTTAGTCAAGTTCTGATGTTTACAGCTTCTTTGCTTTTCATTGAACTCTTTAGACTAATATGGAGAATAAACATTATTAACAGTGTCAACCCTATGCCCTTTTTTGAAATCCTCCCTCGAAGAAAATTTGATTTGCAACACTTTTAGTGACTTCATACTTAAATGATCTTAAGAGTATAAGGTTAACATACTGTCTAGTAAAATTATGATGATTTTATTACTGTATAGAAGCGTCTCCTTGACTTTTTTTTAAAGATGGAGACAGGCTGGACTGGGGAGGTCTCTCTTGGAGCCAAATAATCTTGAAGCACATAAATTTCACTTCTAAGGCTACTATTACCATGCAGTTTTAGATTCTGTCTGTACATAGCTCTGTAGGTCTTACAGAAAAGATTATTTTCCCTGACTAGGATTTTGTAAATCATGTGTAAATTTAGTTACATTTTGTTCTAATAGAGACTGTGTTGAAGAACACAAAGAAGCTCCCTGTCCACGCTCCTCCCCAACTCTCCCCACGTTTTGGAAAGAGATACCTTTTAGAGAAGTTTGGTCATATGACAAATGAATTTAAAATTATGGACTAGTCATCAGACACAGTTAAAATGTGGATTTTTATTTTTCACCCATATCCTGTTTAGAAGTCCAAGTCAGTTGTTCATGTATGACTACCATCTTAAATAGCTTCTTAATGCAAATAATTTCATTTTTTTTCTCAGATAGGCCTTTTTGTCTTTCATTCAATTCTTGTCAAATCTTCCTAACCTGACTTCTGTACAAGAGGAAATCCAAATATGCAAAGACAGAACAAAAAAAAAGTTACTCTATTTCCATGGCAACATCAATTCATATTCTGCAGGTACAACAGCTGCCAGTTAGTCCACTCTCTAAATGAAAGCTCCTGAAGGCTCTTTATACTGTAACATTTAGCCAAAAATAACTTGGCATGCCACAGTTTTCCCACAAACCCACAGAGAGAGTGAGATTAAACTGACTGGCAAGCAGACTGTCAACTCGTTTAGTGTCTTCATGCTTAGAGGAAGAAAACAGTCTCTCTAAACATTTAAGAGGAAAAAAATTGTTTATGGTTGGCACATCATTTTCATGGCCTAAAAGATAAAATATTTATGCTGTTGAAAGGAGTATGAAATATATTCCATCTAGTTCACCTCAAAGGCACCAGGTAATTTGTTTTCCAGTAGAAACTATTCTAATTACATACATTCTGATTTAGAATTAATTAGCATTTTTTGAAGTTACAGTGATAAACCTAGGTAGTTATTTAAAATGAATTCTAATGGAAGTAAATCAGTTTCTCTTAGTCAGACTTAGATTTTTAGTGGCAGGCATAACATTAGTTCTTTCAAAGCCTTGTATAATAAAGCTCTGTGATATTACCACATGATGCTAAAATTGATATTACTGTTACCTGTCCTATGCAGATTTTAATGTGGAACAGTTGCTGTATGACTGGTCCATAAGTGTATTCAATATGAGGCACTAAGAAAAAATGTAAGGTTTTTTTCTGGCATATGCATAGGTAGTATTTAGACCTGTAATTACCCCTAATTAACTAAATTAAAATTGCGACAGACAATCCTGAGTGGAATTTTTGAAGACTGTGCAGATAGGTTGTCCTCGAGAAGAACATGCATGACACTTTTTTAATGGCCATCTTGGGAGAGGGACTACAGGGTTCTGAAAATTAACTCTTGCCAGAGTAAAAGTGGAACAAAAGTTATTGTTTAAAAATAGACAGAAATGAAAAGATTAAAAGTTAAACTGTTAAAATATTCCTACTTTAGGGAACATTTGGGGAAATAATTTCATTTCATTACAGTGTTTTCTTGAAGGATTTTGCCTTCATATAATTCCAAAATTCTCTAGACCTGCCAACCTATTAATTTTACTGCTGGATTACTGCTTTAGGATCTGCTATATGAGTTAGATTTGTACATGAATTAGATTTACACCCCTGCAGCTGACCTAATTAGGACATGTTGGAATTAGGGGGTTTCAAACCTCTCTGGTCACATTAGCAGACTTAGAGATCATTCTGAGCTGCCACTTTAAACTCCAACCATGCCCCCGAGAGCATGTCCTGGTAATCGGAAGCCTTTCTTTAAATGCTGAAATCTTCTACATCTGCAGAAGAAAATATTGTTTACACCCTCCCCTCCACCAAATAAGCCTCATGTTAATTTTCTGTTTTACACATTCATCGCTGGCGGGCAGATGATATTGTACAAAGTATTTAAAAAGCTGTAAGTGTCTTTTAATATAGTAGAGAAGCATAGTTATGGTTGTAGTTTTCATCTCAACTGTTGAACTGCTTAAGAATAGTTTGATAAGTAATAATAGTTAATGTTTTTTCATTAATTTTTAATTTCTCCTGCAACACAGCCAAAATTAGGAACCTCACATTGACATTTTAAAATAGAAAGATGCAGTGTACTAGCACTGGCACATAATGAGATTCTCCTGGGAATCTTCTGTATTGGAAAGACTTTCAGGTAATTTGTTTCTTTAGGAATACTGCTTTTGAAATACTTCTTGATAGGCTTTGGGAACGCTTTTAGGAACGTGCTCATTTTGTTTTAAGTGCTAATACATGAAATGACCATTTCTCCCTTTTTTTTTTTTTTTTATTTGAGGGGTGGGGGAAGGAAGGGGAAGAGAGGGAGTTTTATTTATGGCCTGTCTTATAGAGGATTGACTTGTTCTTTATCCGAACATGAGGTGACTCACAAATGTGTCTTAAACAAAGGCTTTTTAGCACGACACCTAGTGGGCAGTCCGAAGCGATGTCCTTGGATTGCTGTTCACATTAGGCAGGGATGGTTAGCTTTGATCAAATCTACAAATATGGCATGGGAGAATAATATGTGAGGAAGGCATAATCCTTTCCAGGGGATCCTTGCTGTTGGCAGTGTGTGTTAATTCCATGACCTGTAATGCACTGCTCTCAAGTTATTTAAAGGAACATCGGGTATTTTACATCTTGTTCACACCATTAGATATCACACAAGCCATTAGAGGGCACATTGGTGCAACCTGGCTGCTTTTAATGGTATCTGCACTGTGAAAATGCAGGAAAAAAAAAAGAAGAATAACATTGAAAACAAGAGGGCCATCCACTCACCTCATTTTCATTAGGAAAGAAAATGTGCTATCTCTCTGGTTGCTCTGAATAAAATATGTCTACCAAGTGCTGGTATCTCACTCATGAAGTTGGAGTAGTCAGAAATAATACAGCCCCCATTTCCAGTTTCCTTGAAAACAGTATCTTTGTATTTTCTAATCTAGATGCTCGGTCTCTGCTGTTTTCTGCTGGAACATTTATGATCTTTTTATCAATAGCAACCTTACCACATTTTGTGCAGTGAGCACTGATATTTAGCTTTCCAGTTCTTTGAGAACTAGGAATGAGATGTCACACTCTCTAGTAGATGTGAAACAGGCACAGAGAGTGGAAAGGTAAGAGAATGGGCATATAAAAAATAACAAATTGAACTCTTGATTCTCACTTTTACCTACTAATATATTGATATTCCTCTGTAGCTCTTTTTAGTCCACACTCCCATTTTCTCTGCCTCTGCCATTGCACCAAATAAGAAATGTTAGTAGTACTTCGTCATGCAAAGTCACATCTTGATGTTGCAGACCTCAGCGCAGCATCAATATGTGTTTGATACAGCCAGGGACAATCTAGCAGCGTGATGCTCCATGCTGGCTTGTTTAAAACACCTCAGATCTGCTCTCCAGCTGTCCTCTGCAGAGATAGGTCTCTAATCAGCAAATCCTACCTTTAGTGAGTCTAACTAATTAAACAGGGTTATTAAGTAATTTAATCAGCAACAACTTTGCTGTCATAGCATTTTGGCAGAATATGAGTCTCAATAAAATTTTCTGCTATGCTGTGCACTGTACATAGAAGTGTATTTTGGAGGGCCAGTGTTTTCCATGGAATTCAGGCCATGCCAGCATATGAGGTCCACCACAAAGCAGCCCACAACAGGCAGGGCTGTGGGGATAAACACCACCTGTCATGAAAGTATGGAAAAATATGTGTAAGGAAGTTAGAAGTTAGTTTATCTCAGCTCACCAAAAAAGTTTCAAGATGACAACTTCATAACCCTCTGACGGGACTTTGTGGGGTACTGACAAAATCTGGCCTTGTGCTTAAAAAGGCAGTCTCCCCACATCCCTGTACTGCTGGAGAGAGGCAGCCCCACTGCGTCATCCTGTAGCAGGCATCCTCGTCATCGGATTAACCTGTGTGTTCCCTCTATTTCTGCTGATTCCTCAGAGACTGGAGGAAGACTTGAAGGATGATACAACTGTGGCTGACTGGCAATGTGATTGTGGGTGACCAACTTGATAAATTAGTAGCATTATGTGAAGGTGAATCGTAAAGGAAAGATATTAAAGGCAGACAGCAGAAGTCTGTTGGTGGTGCAGTGAAGGAAGCAGAGACATGGGAGGATGGGGAGCATGTACCACAGGCTCTTTCACATGCTATTCAAATGAGACAGTTCCTTCCCTTAAGCAAAGATGGGGAAATCCATGGAAATGATTACTTTTCTCAAAAAAATCTTTAAGTAATTCCAAATAGTAGTCAGCTGCAGATAGTAAAATCCATACAAGAGATGATCAATTGCCAGTAATGGCTGGGAAAAAAAAAAAAAAAAAAAAGAGGGAAACCAATTGAAAGCAATCTTCAATGGATTACTCAGAAGCGAGGAGTCTACTGGAGGTTCAGCCCCTATAGCTTCCTTAACACTTAGTCTCTCACCATCACTTTTTTTTGTTCTTCTTCTTTGTTTTCTTTTCTTTCTCTGTGGTTTGGCTGCTCAGACATTGGCAGTTATGATGTGGTGCTGTGGCCTTTTCCTGTCTGTGGTAAAGCAAGGAGGAAGGAAATACATTGTATAGGAGCTGGGAGGGCTGCAGGTGTTCATGTGTGACCCTTCTTCGCTTTACTGTTTCATTGCAGTCCTTCACTGCATGCCCCAAGGAAGCGAGAGTGCAGCTTTCCTGGTATCATGGATGAATGTCCAGCATAAGTGGTCAACAGTTCAGCTACGCAGCAGACTTCCTCTCTCTCTCTGTTATGCAGCGACACCAGCACTGCCTTTTTTCATGGCTCATGGCTTTATGAGAGAGGAGAAAAAGTGACAGATCGTCCTAAGAGCGGGGTGGCATGGAGAAGTCGATGTGTGATGGGCTCTCCGGGATATCTGGATAGGGCACGGTGTTGTGTTTGGTGTTTTTGTGAGGGTCTCCTCCTGCCTCTCTCCCAAACAAATAGCAAATACACATTACCACTACTATTCATCAGTTTGAAATCTTTAGTGAGAGAGATCTAGCTTTTCTTGTGAAGTTTCCTGTATAGTGTGGTTTTAAGGCTGTAACTGCATCTTCTCTCCCAAGCCTATCGATTCCTTTCTCTTTGAGGCAGAATGTCAGCATGAATTTCTCTACTCTTTAAATCACAATTTTTTCAAAGCCATTTTTTCCCTCCTTGTTCCCTTGCTGCTACACTGTTCTGTCTCATCCAAATGCAGACAAGAAAATAAATATCCCAAATCAGAGTACTTTAAAACATGCAAATTGTTTTAATGGAGTTCATGGATTCGAAATGAGGTTTAAGTGCAAGGTAATGAGATACATTTAGCAATAAATGAAAATATAATTTTATGCCAGGTAATAGGATAGTAGACACAGAATATGTATGACAGAAGGTGGATTTAAGTGAAATTCACATGTAATTTGCATTACTTTAGTTAAGCTTTTTGGAATCTGGTAGTTTTTACTTCTAGACCCATAAACAGATATTTTTAGAAGCATGTACCTTGAAGGATTTCTTTCTATAGAATATTTCAGCTGCTTCTTAGTATACTGCTGCCCCAGGAAAGGGGTCATTAAGTTAGGAAATAAGCCCAAACAGGTAATTTAAGGATGTGGGCCACAGGATCCCCAAACACGTGGTGAAGTCCACTTTGTGCCAATCTTATCTTTCATCTTAATTTTGACTGTTATTTCTTGCAAAATTAAATACCTTTTTTTTTTTTTTTTTTTTTTTTCCAGGGATAGCATGATTGGGTATAGAACTTACCACATTTCTCCCATGGAATCTAATAAAATAATAATATCATGTTCATGATAATGACATATGTTCCCCCAACAATTAAAAGCAAAGTTTAATTTAAACATAAAAGAATGGTCATATGAAAGATAAAGTATAAATCATTAATTACAGCACTCACTCTTATGAGAAAACAGACGTTTCTGGAAGAATTGAAGAAGTAGTTGCTGTACCAGACTTGCTTTATAGGAATAAAATAGTTTTGATTTCTGATTTAATGTTATGTTTCTGTTTAATACAATTTCCAATCTAGTCTTCATTTTATTAATGGAATTAAATTGAAGTTCTTTTTAAAACTATTTTTCTATTCTTTTTTTACTGGAGGAGAAGTGAAAAGATCTTTTTCTTTTATAAAATGCCTATCTCAGTAATTTGTGATTTCCTGAAAAAATGCAGCCTGCCTTTCTTGCATCCAATTCACCAAATCCACCAAATGATTAATTAATAAGATGGTCACCAGAGGTCTACATCTCATGATGTAAACTTGCAAGCCCCATTAAAATTGTGCCCTGTGCTAATAGATGAAAGTCTGCAAGAGGTTGATAACTTTTGCTCATTAGGACCCAAGGCCAGATCTGTAGGGTGGGAGCATTCCCTTTGGCTCCCTGCAGTTCCAGCTTGTTAGCAGAGGGAACCTGAGATCTAAATGAACTCAGTGTTCATATAGTTGAACATAGTCTGTTTAGGGTTTTGCCCAGCCCATGGTGAATTGTGACTTGACACTTCCCTCTGCATAGGTTAAGCCAGATAAGTGTAGCAATGTAATGAGGAGATCACAAGAATTCAAAACAAGTTTGTGTGACTTTTCCCTTTTGCTGATTTGCAGAGCCATCACCTTAGGTGCACATTAATTGGATCTCATCAAGAACTAAGCTTGAAAAAAAAAAAAAAAAGTCCAAGCGTCTGTGTGTGGTCATTAAACCAAGGTCTCTACAGAGGAATGCATTTAAAAGCTAATTACACCTGAATCATTCTTAAACTTTGACCTTTTTATCTCTTGAACTTTGGGTAGATTTATCTCCAGGTTAAAGGAAGAAGCTAGAGGAAATGGTAAAAATTCCCCAGTCACGTAGTATCATTAATTTGTTTTCCTGCAGGTTAAAAATTTGTAGGCTAGCTCTTCTGTTCTGTACTTGCAATGACTCATTAATAGCATCTCCAGAACCAGCTCCTGCAAAACGAGAACAGCTGTCTAAATTGGGTAACTTTAATTATGTGGAATATTTGTTGTTTATTACTTCACTCGCCACCAAATGCTGTGTTTGCTCTTATTGTCTCAGTACACAAGTGCAGTGTTGGGGGTCTGTAACAAAACTCTGACAGTAGTCATTAGTCTTGAAGATGAAGGGAGCAGCTCTATGCACTGTATTACAATGTGGTGTGTTGTAATGAATGTTTCTCTAGTAGCCTGTAAAGATGTTTGCAGCAGCGTAAGTTGCCTAAGTAAGATCGTTTCTCCTCATTGTGAGACTGTAATCAGTATTTCTCATTTGTATGATCTTACGTTGCCAGTCACATGAATGAAATGGAGGCCAAATATTCACAATTCCTCCATGCTCTTAATTAAAAAGGCATGTTTATTTCATGATTATCAATAAAGTGCAAGTCTAGAATCTTTCTCACCGAACACTGAGAAACTGCAAGCAGCAATAGTAGCCTTCTCTTTTCTCCTTTCCTTTCCTTTCCTTTCCTTTCCTTTCCTTTCCTTTCCTTTCCTTTCCTTTCCTTTCCTTTCCTTTCCTTTCCTTTCCTTTCCTTTCCTT
>VZSV01000097.1:1793575-1816036 GCA_013398735.1 Nothocercus julius
GATCTTCCAAACCCGCTTGGACGCAGTCCTGAGCCACATGCTGTAGGTGACCCTGCGTGTGCAGGGGGGTTGGACTAGATGATCTCTAGAGGTCCCTTCCAACCTTAAGCGTTCTGTGATTCTATGATTCTATGACTGCTCTGTGAGAAAATGAGCACTTGCTTACTTACGTCTTCTAGTTATTGCATGAGAGTGAAGGGACACACAGTATTTTCATGTCAGAAATTTGTTAATAATTTTCCTTTGATAATTTAGAACAACTGAAAACTTAAGTAACTGGAATCTGTGTTTCCGAGTTATAATCCTAGCCCAGGATGGTGTGCCAGCAGCAAAGCAAAGGTAGAGTGAGTCACCATAACTTGCTGTAGTATTTCACATACTGATGTTCTGACATAAGGCTTCAGGTTAAAACGCTCGTATGTTTTCAGAAACACTAAGGGCAGGAGGAATAAATGATAATCTAGTTTGTCCTTAGGAATAACATAAGCCATATAATTTAATGCAGATCTCAATAACTACACAGTTCAACTCAAGTATTGAAATATGTTGCCTTGACACTATTCATGGTGAGATAATAATTTTATTTCTCCTCATATTTCAGTGTAATTAACTTTTAATTTACATTTTATAAGTCATTAAATACAGATATGCAAATAAACTGAAATCTAACCTCCATCAATAAATAATGGTCAACTGAAAAAACACTGAAATGAGAAAAATTTTAGGGTTTCTTCCTTGTCAGGTTCTGAAATTAGGGTTGGGATTACTTCTTGGCTTGGCTTCAAAATGGAAAAATTAAGGAGTTAAAAAAAAAAAAAGGCTCAGCTCAAAAAATTTCTTTGTGTTTCCTGCCCCCTGCTTCACCCTCCTCCCTGCCCCATCCTCAACTTAAATGAAACTCAAAAAATGATTATGTTGGGCACATACTGCAATGGCAGACAGAGAAGAGCAAGACACTCTCGTTCCTATATATTTTGAAGCTAAAGTGGGCTACGTTGTTTAGAAGTGGTGGCACGGGTGGGTGCATTGAAGAAAGCTGAGGGTTCATTCATATCAGTGGGGTAACTGAATGAATGTGCGGCAGTGAATCCTCTTGGACCGAAACCTTAGACCTGTATGGAAACCATGGGGCTCTCCTGGTGCCAGAAGGCATGGTGACACGGAGAGACATCAGAGGAGCCAAGATAGTGGGAAACACAGCTGTGACAGGAGACGACCAACCTTCCTGCACCTGCCTCAGGCTGTGGCCGAGGATACCACCCTAGTGTCGCTGTATCTTTACCCATCATAATTAGCTGCTTCATGGCAGCAGGTAGTCAGAGAAACCCAGGAGAGGAAAAATAAGTCTTGGCTTGGTCCAGAGCAGGCCCAGAGGGACTGTTATGCTCAGAGGCAGGAGCCAGCAGAGGCCAGCATGTGCTTCTGCTTGATGTCAGCAAGTGAGCACCATGAAAAACGAGGAAGGTCCTTAAAAGTGAAACTCAAAGGGGCGGGTGAAAGCATGAAATCTTTACAGGTGGCCTGGCAACTCCTGAGAGACACCCTTTGGAGACAGTGCCATCTATTAAAAAGCCTTTAGAAAGACTACAGTTAAATGAGATGGTAAGGGAGGCCGACAGAAGAACGCATCCTTCAGAAACTTAGTGTCTTTTCCAAAAGAGAAAAATAGAAAATAACTTAAATTCTGGCATTTTTTTTATTGTGTAAAGCCATAACATGTCCATCTAAAAAGAGTTTTAGCAGCAACTTGAAAAGGTACCAAGAAATGATAAATCTGCTTTCAGACACAACAGGAAACAAAAGTCTGACAGAGTATGCAGGGGGCCAATAGATTAGGAATGTATGAAAGGACTGCTAAGGAAAAATAAGATTGTAGCAATGAAATAAAAGAGCTTTGCCAAAGGAGAAGTTTATGGAATAATACACCAAATGCAAATTACCAGCACCAGACAGTATTTACCTGAAAACTCTTAAAAATATATATTAAAAAGTAAACCCACCATGCTAAAACTTAAATTCTTGATGGAGAAGGGGATAGATTGTCGAATATATAAATAAAAACCTGAATGAAGAGCAGAATAAAGTTTTATCAGACCTCTGTTGGGAAGTCAGCAACAAAGGTGCACAAGGGTGAGAAGGGGGAGATGACAGAGGTTGAAGTTATTCTGGATATCTGGATATAATTTATGTAAAATAAAATAAATACAGTGTAGATCTCTGTAAGATACTAGGGCATGAGCTGATTATTACCATTCAGTTATAAGATCTTGAGGTGTGGTGGTTTAGAAAATATGAACTCCGTTTCTTTTTTTTTTTTTTTTTTGGTGAAAAGCAAACTAAATTTTAGGAATTAACAACGGATTAGAGAGCAAAACAGCCACAGCTATGCTACTGTGTAGATCTATAGTTTATGTGTATAGAAATCCATGCTGTACCTCAATGCTGTGATCACTTTCACCGCAACAAAGAGGCAGTAGAACCAGAGAAGATTCAGAGAGGTGAAAGAGTTGGTATGGATCAGCTTCTGCATACAAAATGATTACAGAGAGTAAGTTGTCATTCCGGGAAAAAAGACTGCTGCGGGGACATATGACATAAGACTATAAAATCATGAATGCTATAGAAGCTGTGCATAGCCAAGGATTATTAGATATTCTCTTCCCCTATAAGAAGAAGGAGCCATATGGGTTTCAATGAACAATTACTTCCTCACCTCTTGCATAAGTAAGTTGTGAAACTTACTGCACAGAATGTCACAGATTCTGTAAATTTATAGTTTAAAAAACTATTGGACAAATTAATCAGAAGAAACTTCCCATCAAGGGAAACTAAATACAAAGATGTCACCAGAAACTCAGATGATTCCTAAATCACAGACTGTTAGAAACTGGGAAGATATTCTGAAATATCAGTATATGCTTGCCCAGTTCTTACAGTCTTAGGCCATCCACAACAGATTGCCAACAGAGATAGGGTGGTCTGATACAGTCCAACTAATTTCATGAAATGTAAAATTTTTGCAAAACTATAGAAAAAGAATAATCTACCTGTTGCCCAGTAAATCAGACATAAAACATACAGGAGACATGGGTCTCCATCTCAGATAGTATCTAAACTCATATTGTTTACCTGTTCATGAGCAATACAGCAGGCCTGCAGCCCTAAGTTGCTTAAGTCTAGAGAAAGATGCATTCTCAGTCTCTCTTCTTGACACTTCCACGTTATATAAATAAGAAAATATTCAGTACTGCAAATTCTGGAACCTTGGTACTGTCCTCAGTGAGTTTTGAAACTACCTGTCCAGACAGTCACTTTCCTAGTCTCCTTATTTGCTTCAGTTCTTACTTAAATATTTTAAAACTAGTGTGAACAAAGAACCATATTAAAAAAAATCTGATGGATAGGATACTTATTGTTGATGGGAAAGGATTATCAACTTCATTTAACTAGTTATGCAAAGTAGGAAAAAAAAAAATCAAACATGCTTATAGGCTGGTAGGATGTTCTCCAAAGAGCTGAAGCTATGGGTTTTGAGCTCCCATTCAGAGACAGAAATTGATCATTCATGCACTGAAGTGCTTAAACCATTGAACCATAGTTTTGTGAAAATCCATCCATTACATTCCTTAGCTGAAAATCTATGGTGAATTTCAGTCAAATTCACAACAGTTTAGTTTGACTAAATTGCATTTTTTTTGGTAAATATATGATTTTCAGACATCCTTGCTTACATCTGTTTGGATTCTATATAGGTTTTTTTTGCATGGTTCCAAGAAGAGAGAATCTTATTTTATTAGGATTAGAGAATAAAGTTTAAACTTCCCCAAATTTTGGCAGGAGATCCAAAACAAAGCTGTGTATAACTCTGATATTGCAATAGCAATATGGAGAATTTCTCTAGCATCTAAATTTTTCAAAGCTTTAAACAACAGAAGTGAGTAATCCTCAAAATTATATATTATCACTTGTAATAGTGATTCCGCAGGCTGAGTTCTGTCATCAAGTTTGTTATGTGTTATTTTTGTTTGCTTGTTTATAACCAGCGTAAGGTTTTGCATGTTCATTATATTCAGATTCTGCCCTAGGCTATGCATACATAAATGAAAGCAGAAGTTGGCTTCACAGTTGAAAGAGAAATTAAATACAATTTTTGATGAACAAACTTGAATGTAATCTAGGACATTTACCGTAGCTTTGTTGACTCTCTAAAGTTAAACCGAGCAAATTCCAGTACAATCCAATGTAATTCCTGCCAAATGAAGTTGATATGAATGGAACCATACACAAGGATCTGTTCAAAAAGTTGATTTTGTATTCAGTTTTCTGGGTGGCAGAAGGCCATATTTGAACTGGCAAGTGTTTATGTGCTCTCTAGAAACTGCTGACCCAAAGGAAGCACCTGGTATACAGAGCTGAGGGGAATCTGGACTTCAGTGCTGCAAAGAGAGAATGGTGCTATAGTATTTCCAAGGGTAACTCTCTAGCCTTCTTGTGATCTCCAATTTCTACACTATAATTATGTTGTGATATTTGTAGACTGTGTCAAGGACATTTGCTGTTACTCCTGCTGTAGAATTCAGATCTCAATGGAAAACTCAACCTAGAAATAAAATTAACCTCCCTGCCAGTTCCTAGTGCTGCCCAATGACCTGATGCTCTGATCAGGGGTAGGTGCTGTTTATCCCTACTCAGGACTAAGTTTATTATGCCTCTTTGTTTTGAAAACTTTCGAAGAAAAGTCTTGAAAGTTCTATATGTGCAATATTTGCTAATATAACACAGTTCTGGTATTAATGGGGCCTTTCCAGTAATGCAGTATACTCCTAGGCACAGCTATCTGTTCCTGGAGGCACTTGTAACTCATGTGTAACTTATGGCTGTTATATTTTAGGCTGGTCCACCTTGACAAGGAAGTGAATGGCCTTTTCGTATTAAGTGGCCTGTAGGTGAAGAAAGTGCAGTACAGAGTTGTGAGAGTACAGAAGTGTGAACATATAAAGGCTCTCCTCTGGGGGGGAATATTTTTGCTCTATGTGTCCAAAATGTATTCTTGCTAATATGAAGAAAGTGCCATGAAAGATTCACAAGCCTTAATTTGCTAAATAATCTCACATTACCACAATGCTTGAAGTCTTTTTAGTAAAGGCAGTCAATAAAAATGGAAAAGCAGAGCTTTTTTTTTGCACACATGAGCAGGCACAAAGCTGGATTTTCAACTGGCACTGGAGTGATGAGAGCAATCCCCAAAGAATGCTTCCTCCGGACCAGTCCTTGAATATTTAATAATGGTGAATTACCAAACCCCTTCAACCATAATGAAGGAATAAGCAGGCAATTAGTGCAAACTCCAAATCCCTTGCCCTAAAAACCCTTCAGCCTTTTAACTCTCTCAGTGCAAATAGCATTCCCTTCTGATTTCTCCCACTTATTTAAAAATCACAGTGAGAAAAGTTTTTTTGCCTTTTCTTAGAAACCTTCCTCCACTCCTTTCCAGAAAGAACCTGTATTAATTTCTTCTCTTGTAAAATTCAAAACCACTATAGCTAACTGAAATTTTACTGTAGCATTTAGATTTGATATCACAGACATTCCCATATAGACTGTATGATATGCTTTGGAAATGCTACTTACTAGAATGAGGCCTAATACTTGCAGCATTATCAGTAATATCAGTAAAGCAACTCATGATGTTAGTTGCAACTGAGGGCATGAGCAGCCATGTGTTTTGGCCTTCTCTTGGTTAATTACTAAAAAACTTAATGGAGAAGAAGATGAGAAGAAAAAGGCTGATGGCTACAATGATAGCTATGCAATAGCTATATAGCTATATATAGCTATAGTAGTGATAGCTTCTTCAAAAATATCTGAAATCCTTGAAAGTGAGGTTGACAGAAGAATAAACATTTGGATCTAAGTCTGAAAGTAAGCCAGAAGTTGCATATATATTGGTTATTATCATCTTTTATACCCTTGGAAGAAATAATTGTGTCTACTGCGTCTGATTCACAAGATTCCACTGTAGGATCAGATGTGATTCTTCAGTTTGGTTATGAGACCTGCAGTCTTAAAAGCTAATGCACAGTTGCAGTTTAGAAAATAAGCCCTCGTGGTTTATGGATGTTACTGAAATGGAAGTTAGAGTAAATAATGAGAAAATGCCACCAGACTGAGGAGGATTTGGATCATTTAGGTAATTGGGTCAGCAGATGGTAAATGCAGTGTAGTACAGAAATATGTAAAATAATTAGTCTGGGAAGAAGAAACCAATCATCCTGTACACTGATGAGGAAAGAAATTGTTGATTATTGTAGAAGAGTCACTGAAATAATCAAGACAGTGCACAGTAGTAGGGAACAATACAAACAAGTCATTAGGCTGTAAAAAAGATAAGGAGAAAACAGAAAACAGGTGATCTAATTCCTTTATGGAAAGATATGGCTTTTATATGTGGTCATAGGATCAAGAAGCAAAATAAATATTTCTTTAGAAGTGATATTGAAGACATTACCTTTATAGAGATGCATTGCAGGAAGTATTCAGTACTGAGAAGATGACATACACCTGCATAAGATATTTTAGGCCTTCCGGTGTTTTGTATGTGGCATTGCTCTGTGATGTCTGGTGCAATATTGTGGTTTTGGAAGGAGGACTTAATGGAAGAGGGTAGCACAAACAGTAGTAGATATTAAACCATGCAGAAAAATTACTGTAGTTCAATTTATTCTATGTGACTCTAATAAGATATTGAGATATTCAGAATTATTCAGAAAATTGTTGAAAGCACCTTTTTTTTTTTACACTGAGAAGCAACAAACGTCTCCACATTCAAAAAAGTAAAAACTGTAAGTAATAGCTTGACAATTCTTTGTTTTTATGGAGCTCTGGTTACACTTTAATGCTGTTGTAGATTCTTGAGCTCTTGTGAAGCTCTGGCAGTTTGTATGAGCCCAAATTTGGGCACTTTACATTTTACCTACTGCAGAGACATTCTTTCCAGCTGTACTTTCAAAGTCTGCTTTCCAGTTCATACATCACACTAGATAACATGGTTAAGAGGTCTGCACAGAAAGCCATTTCCAGGTTTAGGAACCAGAAGCTCTTGATTCTGGTATCCACGTGCATGCTTTGAACTACATTTTTTTCTAACAGTTACTGTTGTAATTTTTTTAAGTGAGTGGATATTTTTGAGCTGTAATTCATTCTGAAAATCATATCCAACCACTGTCCAGAAGCGGAGCTTCAAAAGCCTAAAGAATGCAAATAACTGTGAACATAAATTCTTCTTCTCATGCATTATTTTCCTTCAGTGAAAGTGAAGTTGCATTTCATGGTATTAATATCCAGAAAAGGAATGTGATAGACTTAAACTCACATAGAGTGATAGGGGAGCTGAAGCTTTTTTCAGAAGGTGAAGAAAGGCTACTCATGACGTTAGGATTTCAAAACTCATAGAAAACTTACTAGAAATTAATTGTATCAAGAAGGCTACTCCTTTCATTCAGAGCTGGTATTCTCTATCTTAAAGCAGCACACACAAATGAATCTTATCTACTACTTTGCATAAAATGAACGGTTTTCTATCCTTGTTCTTTGTGACAAAAATTCACATTTTTAAAACTATCATTGTTTTGTACTTGAACTTTTTTGTTGGTGGTAATTTTTCCAGGCGGACGATTGAATTCTTCACCATTTCTCACACTATTACTGCTTCACATGCCTGCATTGCATGGTTTTATCTAAAGCTACAGAACTGATGTTTTTTCTTGTTGCCCATATAGACTTCAAGGAGCAAATTGTGCTTTTTAATCCACACTTTCATCTTTTCCCTTAGATAAATAGTAGAATCTCTTAAAAACAATCACTTCAAAGTCCCTTTTTGACCATTATAGCAAAGAATTTCTGGTACCTTTCCTTAGTTTAATTGTCTCCATTTCCACCTGATCTTGCAGCAGTATTTTGCCAGAAATTATATTCCATCTAAAACTGGTTTGTGCAGAGCTCTGAATCTCTTCTTTGATGATTATAATAATAGAACAATAAACTGTATTACACATTCCTGCAGCTTTCTTTCATGCTGCAACTGCTTTCAGCTCTCTTGCAGCACATTGTGGTGTTCTGCATGTTTCACTGTTTTCACCATTTGCTCTTGGATATGGGAATGCTTTTACTACTTCTCCTTATTCTTACTCCATTCTTTTGCACCTTTTTTTCAGAGCAGTTAGGAATGGAATTGCTGTAAGGGAAAAGAAGGCCAGGAACAAGATATTGCAAATGTTGGCAACAACTCTGGGAGACTCTTAATACTCTGTGAAAGTCACATGTAAACCTGTGTACTGAGAAGGTTAATACCCCTGTTAAACATTCCCACATCCAACTGCTTGTTGCTTTGCCTGCTTATTTGGTAACTTGTTGAACTGGAGTAATAATACTTAAATTACAGGATATGTCCTCTTTTCCATTCCAATGGAAACCTTATGTTGCTACTTTAAATGTATTTCAGAGTTGTTTAGCCATATGGTCCTACAGATACAGCTGTAGGCTAAGGCTTAAAAACCATGAGAACTTTTAGTATTGCTGCTTTTGTGTTGGCGAAGTTGTCATTTTGGTCACCTTTTCTCTTCATTTCCTTCTCTGTCTTTTCTTTTTAAATTGCAAACTCTCCAAAGGAGGTTTTGCAGCAGATTGTGTGTATATATATATATATACATGTATGATAGCACTGTCCTGTAACTGCAAGGTCTAGCAGCTACCCTCTTATAAATAATAATCTTCTTCTTGTGCCACACTCCCTAGCAATTTCAAAAGTGTGAGATGATATTTTTTCCTGAAAAGCTGCTTTAGAAAAATGATTTGAAAAATAAGGACAGAATACTTTTTTTTTGATGCCCCAGGTTAATGATGTTTAAGGCAGGCAGAGAAAAAGAAGGGTGCATGGCAATCATAAAGGTCATGGCAAGCATTCTTGCATTACTTGATGCACCTGCAGTATATGAAAGGTGGGGGCATAAGGTCTTCTAGCCTCCTCTGGAGAATGAGCTACTGCACCCACTGGTATTCTTTAAATTTTTCTTCATTTCATAATGTATTGGTGAATTATTACCTCCCAGATATAGGTAGGAAAATTCCATTACTTGCATTTCCATCAAGCTAGAATTATACAGTAGTCCTACCTTTAGATGGATATTTCAAGGAGATGAGTAAGTTAAATGTTTTTCTCAGTGGCACATATGCTGCCTATGAAAGCCTACCTTGCTTTCTTTTAACAACAAGGAAATAAAATGCCAGTTGTTTTAGCTAGGAAGTATGGATGTCTCCCTCTAACATACTCCTTTGATATATGTTTTGAACTTTGGTTTGGAAGATAGTTGTAAAATGTTTTTACAAAAACAAGGGAAGTTTTTGTTAATTTGATATATATATATATAAACTTCAGAATGTCCTTTTTGACAGTAACATTGCTAGAATAGCCTTGTGCAGAGGAAGAGAAGAGTTGCTCAGCTTAAATCTTCACTTAAGAAAAGGATAAAACAACATATCAGTATTCCTACTTCAGTAACAGCTTACCTGGAGAAGTAAAGCCATAAAATTCCAGCCACAGAGTGAGCATTATGTTCATCTAATGTATTTCTTCCGAGTTGTGCAGTGTTGTGCTTTGGGATGTGCCATCGCACAAGGCAGCTTCTGTTCTTGTGGCCAGTAGGATAACACTGTGGTGTGTAATATGATTCTGTTATTTATAAGTTCATTAAATGATGGAAAAGAGGAATTTTTCTTTCCTTTTTAGGTGAACAGAACTTTCAAAATGGTATGATGAAGCCAGGAATGGAATACTAATCATGGAAAATAATATAGTACAGGAGAAATTAAAATCCAGCAGTACGAAATGTTCATTAGTTTTATCAGACTCCAGGCTGTAATATTTATAAAGTAACACTGCTTGATGTTTTTGACATGTTGGTTGAACCAAAAAAAATCATAGCTAAGTAACAAAATATACTGAGGAAAAAAATTAGCAAAACATGAGCAGAATCACAGTTAGCAGCAGGTCATACAAAGCAATTACCTCAATTTAAAAATGTTCTAGAGGCTATAATTATTTTTGTTGTTAATGCAAATGCTTTTGTGACATGTTTTATTTCCCTTCATTTGGGGAAGAAAAAAAGGAGAAGAAAGGCAGAAATATTAACAAGCATGAAATATGCTTGTCTTCATAAGACTTTCTTCTAATGCTTTAGGACTCAAGCTGATCAGCAGTGCCTCTCAAGTATTGTTACTCACTCTTTTTGCCATCTTGTCCATTTTCTCAGCAGGACTTGAAATCTTCCTTGCTCACTGAGACTTTTTCAGCTTCACCCCTTTTTAAACCAAAATTAAATTCACTAGTGAAAGTCCATATCTCACATATTTAAGTCTGGAGGATCATGGAGGATGAGGATTTCACAACCTCCTGGGCAACCTATTCCAGGTGTTGCACTACCCTCATATTGAGTTATTTTTGCTAAGGAAGGAAAAACTTCACTGAATTCAGTGATGTCCTAGCAACAGAAATGACCAGAGGACTGGCACAGCAAACTCTGGCTCTCTATCTGAAAAGAAAAAGCTTATTTTAAAATTAATGTTATAAGGTTGCAGTCCATTCAACTGTAGAAAATCAGTGAGTTATCTTCGAAGACTCCTCTATCTGGGCACGTGAAGGAGAAGGGGGGTGAATGAAAATAGTCAGCATGGATTGATCAAGGATAAATGATGCCTGACCAGCTTGATTGTCTTCTATGAAAAAATGACTAGATTTGTACCCGAGAGGAATAGTGGATGTCATTTACTTGAATTCAGCAGGGCTTTAAGCAATGTTTCAGAAAATGTTCTTGTATCCAAGTTTGGACATTATGTTCTGGACGGCTGAGAGCTGCACGAATAAACAACAGGTTGGATGACTGAGCTTACAGGGTCTTGATTAATGGTTTGTATCCTGCCTGAAGGCCTGTAACAAAGATGTGGTACCACATTACAGGGTCTGAGCTTGACGTGAACCCACAGCGTGCCTTGGCTCCCAAGGGCAGACATGTCCAAGGCTGGTGAGGTCACAGATGAGGTCACTGCATCCTGTCTGGTGTCCCCAGCCCTGGATGGATGTGGAGAAACCGCAGGGGCTCCACAGAAGGCAACAGGATGGTCAGGAGCCCAGGGTACAGGACAGCTGAGGAGAGGCTGAAGGATCTGGGCTTATTGATTCATGTCTACAAGGTGAGATGAACAGTCAAGATGGAAGAAGGACTTAAAATTAACAATCCTGATGTCTAACTGTCCTGCTTACCTTTGTAAAAGGCAGTGGCAAAGTATGCGTCATGCTTCTCTGGTGCTTTTTCCGTGGATAGAGTAGCAATTTATTACCACTGCTGACTATGCTTCTATTTTGAGGATTTCAAGGACTGTGAACATAAGGAGCTACAGTTGTTTAAAGAGACTGATTTTTGTATGATTTTGAAATTATTTTTAAAGTATTTTAAAGAAGGAATTCATAATTTTAAAACTTAAATTCATGTATTTCTTGAATTCTTGAATTTTATTGAGCGATATTTTAATTTTCTTTCCATTACCTTGATTTAATTCAATAACATGTAATATAGTCACCAGCATTATAATGTTGGAAGAAAATTAAAACTTGTATAAATGGTTTCTTTAATACACCTGACACCATTAGAAGTATATATATTTTACATATGGAGTCTCTGTTATCACTTTAGTTCTTTAAAAACAAAAGTGCACAGTAGTGTACAATACAGCCTTGCAATAAGGTTTGGTTTGCAGTTTGATTTTGCAGTAATTATGTTAGCAATAAATTCTACCTGAGTAATGTCTTACGGATAAGACGATGATTCACCATAGGGCTAGAAGAAGAAGGAAACGAAAATCCCAAAGTATTTTTGCTACATAAAGGTAAAAGGCCAGCACAGAGCAGACAGCAATAGCTTAATGAGCTATGTCTAATGTGATTCAATTAAGCAGTACCTAACATTTGCGAGGATGTGGGACATCCAGGCGTTTCACGGGAAACCAAGTTTGAATTTTGCCATTGGTTGACCGTGTGGCAAAGGTCCCAGTCGACCCTCAGCCCTGAAGACAACTGAGAGCTGTGAATGTGTACAGAGCTTTCTCCCTGCCTTGCGCTCAGTGCGCACAGCAGCCCTGCCTTCATACGGCATCGCCGCAGGGTTGCACAGGGAGCAGAGCATTCTTCCAGGTCAAATGCCAGCCACGACGCAGCGACTGGAAAGCTCTGGAAAGCTCCCAACTCCTACAGAGGAGCATGATGATCTGCTACCATAGTAATGCTTGCCCCAAGCTGCAATTTGCCTCTTTGTTTCTTAGCAGTTGCTCGCAATGCTGCAGATCTGACTGTTGCTTATCTGTTGCTTATATTTAGCATGGTAAAATGTTTTAACAGTGAGTATTGCTCATCTACATAAAAATTTGCAGGATCAGGCCATTAGTTTTACTACAGTCGAATACTAAGAACCACTAAGATGCTGCATGAAAGTTTGTGTGCAGTGAAAAGGTAGGTTTTTGTAAAATATAAACAATTAAAGATTTTTGTTTACCATTTCTATTTAAATTTACATGGTGAAAAGTAATCCTGGGAATAATAAAGGAGAAGACTCTCCACTGTTTTTCTGAAATTCATGAAACTGAATTTGTGCAATCTTTTCATGCTCAACAGCAACCTTTAAATCATACTGTTCCTGGAGCTATCATTACTGATGCTGATGCAGAAAACAAGATGTCTTAACACAGTGCTAGAATAAATTTGGATATACAGGTTCTGTATAAAGTGTTGAAGGGGTGAGGAGAGTAAAATACACAAGTTATGTTTGAGAGACAACGTGTGAAGGCAGAATAATGTTTGACAAGCTGAAAATGGAGGAAACCTTAGGGGGATGTTCTTCTTCCTAACGTATTGGATCAATTAATCCAAAACCCAGAACAAACAGAAACCATCAAAGTAGTTTTTTGGGGTGGAATTACTGGATAATTTGTGTTAGGAGATATGAATCTCATTGCCTGTAGGGTGCTGCCACAAGCCCATAACTCTAGTGATTGAAAATCACTTCTAACTGATTTCACCAGCTTATGTAAAATGTCCTCTTTGTCCCCTTCTCTCCTTGGCTACAAATATGATAGTATTTGTAATGTCAAATCTGTACCAAACCTTCTTTAAAAATCAGGACTTCAGTTATATATTCTCTCCTGCTTTTTAACTGGAATAGGCAATGTTGTAATAACTAGGAAAGATACTATTCTACCAGCAGATATAGCTATGAGTAGAAGGAAAAAAAAAAGGGAAATTGTCTTTGAAAGGATACAAATAAACTTTGACTATCCAAATGTTTAATAGATCACATACCATCTGCCGTTAATTTTTGGTATGGCTTTGCACAAGGACAGGGAAGAAAAGTTTTCCCTTGACTGGGAAATTTTGCTTAGTTTGAATTAGGCAGAGAATTTATGTTACATCTTAAGTAGTTGCAGTTGGGATATGTTAAATAATTCAATCTGAGATGCTTTTATGAAGTCCCATCTTTTCCTTAAAGCCCTTGGCCCTCTCAATAGCAATACTGTAAATAGGAAAGATACTCTTGCCTTGCAAGGAGGATAGCAGGCTTGAGCGTGGGCTCAGACACACTGTACCCATGATTTTACTTTCTGTCCATATTGTTGGATGCCAGTCCCTCTGTAGTGCAGCCTCAGCAAGAACATATCATTTCTAAGAGTATCAGACACAGAATATTTGATGATTGGATGAGCTGTGTTGTGTTTGTCTTGTACATCCCCATTCTGGCCAGATAATGTGAGATTTCAAACATATAGTGAGATACCAAATAGATTTGGGCTGCCCTATACCAGAGGTACCCAGTGTATCTGTGTTGTTCTTGCAGTACAGGTGACTCTGCTTTTCAGACCAAGCTTGAACCTGGGTTTCACTGACAGTCAAAATCCCACACAGCATAAAGGTGTTGAAAAGGTTAAATAGGATATAATAGTTTACTCCTTAGGAATGAGGTAATCAGTGTGGGGAAGGAAAGGATTTTGTAAGGACCATGAGTCATGTTCCAGCAAGTAGATCTTATGCTGATTAAGTTTGTAGAACATAGCAGTTATTAAGGTGAATTGTAAATGGAAACCAAGGTAATAAGTAGACCTTGTAAAGGGAATAAAAAAAACAAGTGCTGAAGTGGGCATGTATTAAGGAGAGAGTGGATACACTAAAAATGAAGTAGGTAGAAGTTTTCAAGTGAAAATGTCTGAAGATCAAGGCCAGGCATATACATCTCCTATACCCATGCCTTACATATGCAACTCCAAGAAAAGATGGATATTGGGCTAGGGTGGAAGTATGAGCAATGAGGAAATCTCACCAGATACCTTAACTATCTAGCTCTGGGCTTATTAAGATAAGCTAGGCTCCTGCTCTACATTAGCAACCAAAGAGAATATGTAGCATTTTACTGATGGTGTAAGGAGCCTAAGGAGAAATTTGCTTCATATGTTAAGCCTCTGAAAGTAAGTTCCTAGTGCCTAGCATACACTGCCTAACGCCAAAGAGCATATTGTGCTGCATGTAGTTGTAAGTATTATTCAGTTGGAAAGAGCTGAGGGAAAGCACCTTTAGATTTGCCACAAGCCGCCTAACCTTGTATTAATAATACTATAAGAAGACATTGTCAGTTGTCTTGTAGTTTGTCATTCATCTACTTTTTTTTGTTCATACAATTTTGATTATAGAAATGTCACATGCTGTTAAAAGAGTGTTTCAGAATGGCAAGGACTTGTCATATAATGTGCTTCTGTGTTTCAGCAGTGCCATTTTTTTGCCCAATTCCACTGATATACTCTCAACCCAAAGTAACTGAATAGATTAAAATAGTTATATGACTTGCTGGGATCTAGACCTTTTTAAAAAAAAGACTTCTCGTCTTGAAATAGCAGTTTGATTTAACACAGAAATCCAGATATGCTTCTAATAATTACATCAGCATCACAGCAGCTCTGCTTTAATTAAATCTTCACAATTAGACAGGCTTGTTATTGTATGTCATTAGTCTTCTTAATACCATTCTACCTATTATTGCCTCATTTTCAAGCACACATCTGTCAGAGCGAAGCTACTTTTCCACCTCACTTCATTGCTTACTGATTTACACCTAAAAGCCTTTAGGCAGTTATGTTAACAATTATTGTCTTTGTGAACGTCTAAGGAATAGAAAAAATACGCTGATGCATTGAGCTGAATATAAACATGACAAAGAGATTCTGGGATTCAGTAAGCTTTTGCCTTTTTGGGGTTTGTGCAGCCATTTGGCTTAAATCTTCTAGGATATATTTTAGCATTTGGCTTAAATCTTCTAGGATATATTTTAGCGTAGACTTTTCACTCAGTTAGCTTTCTGAACACAAGGGATGCAGTGAAATTATTAAATTAATTAACTAGAATGGTAGCTGAGTATCACTATTTTTCTTTGTTTTAACATCTCTGAAAAAACAGTTAAGATAATTAATAACCAGATTTTTTGAAGAACTCCATACTACCTTGATTTTGACCATGTCTAATAATAAACAACTCATCATTCACCCTGTCTGCTACTCATGTACATGGCTTTAAGTTTTGTTTGTAATGTGAAAGTTTTGTTTGTGGTATTTTGTGGTGTGAAAGAGTTATTGAGTTAAGAGTTATTATTTTTATGCTTTCCTAATAAAGTTCATGACAAAACTGAAATGCTAGTTATATAAGTGTACTATTATTTTATACCACTACCTATCCTCAAAGAATAGAGTAAAACTGCAATCCAGAATGCATTAAGCAAATTGCTGGTAACAGCTTTCTCACTTGACAATAATCTGTGGATTTTATTTCCTCTTATAAAGGAAGAGCTTCTTTGGGTTTATCTCTCCTCTTGAATGCCATATGTGGGTATACTTAAGTATCATGTTTTGTTTTGGTTTGTTTTTTCTTTTCTTTCCTTACTGGGGAAAAAAAATGACACTAGTATGTAAATTAAAGTGTTAATTTATGTAAGTCTCAAGCAACCTATCTTGTAGGTAGTAAATAAGCAAGATTGAGATAGACCCCAGGAGGATACTGAGAAATGAAAAACATTATGAGAAAAATAAAAACATCAATGGTGTTTTTCTTGTTTTGTATACTAACTGTTCAGCAGTTGCATATTCAGACTGACTTCCAGCCCCAAGAAGAAAGTAGGTGCGCCATGTCTGCAATATTTATTTCAGTGAGCTGTTTAGTCTCCCTGTTTGTCAACCCTTTCATAATGCATACATCTTCTAGGATAATACATATAGTATATATGGTAGATCGATTTCTGGCTTTAAAAATACTTTGCTGGAAACTCTATAGCTTTGAAGGGAATTCCCCTGCAGTTAATACACCTCACCTACACAATCTTCACTGAGATCATGAACAACAGAGGAGCTACAGGTGGGGTTACCAGCACTGCCCAAACTGTCCTGACCTCCCCTTGTGGATAAGCTCTTACTTTGGTGTCATACGATTGGATCAGACTTTACCCTGACTAATTATGTTAATTGTACTCAGAAACTGATGGTAGTGGGTTTCCTCAAACATAATAGGTGTTTCTTTAAACAAGTATGCAAAAAAGAGCCATAAATTCATTAGAAAAATACATTTTTTTTTGTGAACTGCACAATTTTTTTCAAGATGTCAACACTTATTTTTTGTTGACTGTGTGAGATTTGCAACCTGAGGGAATATTTGCCTGATGACTGTTTTGTTTCAATTGTGTTGTTAATTATTCATGTTCCATGTGAGACCAGGCAGAGCCAATGGTTATGGATAGATGTGAAAAAGGAGGAAACAGGGAAAGGTGCCGAGTTGGAGCATCGGGAGCCAGCAGCCTGAGCTAGCTGCTGTTGAATGTCGATAGGTGTCAGAGCAAGGGGGAGTCTCAGGAAGAGGTCTGAAGGACGAGGGTGTTGCCAGATGTTGGAGAAGCTCCTTCCAGGCACTGCACAGGGGGACTTGGTGAGATCTAAAGGAGGTTGGCACTGTGCAGGGTGGCAGGAGAAATGATGAGTGGTGTTTGGACAGGAAAGAAGCTCCTCCCCCACCATCCTTGACTCCCAAAGATTTACATGTCACCATTATTTTTCTTCTCTCTGAAAGTTTGAAAGGTTTTATGCGGGGAGAGATCAAGCAACACAGCCCTACAGCTTCTGTTAAAAGTCAAAAGCTTTTCTGTGTGTGTAAAAATCCCTTGCTTGATGTGGGCCACTACAGCCATGAATTTAAACTGTTGCAAAGAAGCATTTTTTTTAATTTTTTTTTGTGGAAGAAGATCTATAAAATTTATCATAAAATGTTGAGAAGGACAGACCAAAAGCTCTGATAAATCATCATCTGGGATTCCAACTCAACAGCCAGACCAGTAAATAACTCTGGATCAGCGCAAACTTTCCACTCTCCAGAGGTGAGACCCTTAGCCTAATGGGATTGCAACTGCCTGCCTATTTTTATACAATATCTATATTATATTACAGTATTTGACTCAAAAACAGGGAAAAAGAAGAAAAAAAACCCAGCTTTTTAATTTTTAAAGTGTTGATGGAAGCCAGTCCTTGTCTCAGATCATTATATGTTAAACTCGACTTTCCAATTTTTAGGCTTTTTTTTTATAAGAGCAAAACATGCATAACACCCAATGTTTTTTCCTCTCTTTTTAAAACAAGTGGTTGGCAAGCTAAAAAGAAATTTCAAAATCTCAACAACCCATGGCCACTGTGTGAAGTCTAATAATACAGACAAGTAATAAACCCATGAGAACCACTGTTAAAATTGAAGAAACTGACAGACCACATGCTTGAGTAACCTGGCTCAGTGTCCTGATAGTAAGTACAAGGCAGTGAGAAGATAAATATGAGCCACTTTTTTTTTTCTTTTTTAATAATACATTAAAAATACCAAGAAAATCATAGGCCAGTTTTGGTCTTTAATAAAGCTTTGTGAGACTCCTCCTTGTTCTGCCCCCACAGTGGGTTTTAGGAGTTGTTGGGAACAACCTCTTGAATCACAGAATCACAGAATGGTTGAGGTTGGAAGGGACCTCTAGAGACCATCCAGTCCAACCTCCCTGTTCAAGCAGGGACAACTAGAGCACGTGACAACCAAGAGCAAATACTGCAGGGACCAGGATACTTTATGATCATTGTGGTGAGGGAAAAAAAAAAAAAAAAGATTCATTAGGTTTCATTTTTAATTGTTAAAACATCATTACATGGAGAGTAAACTGCTGTGGTACCAATTGGAATTTCTGTCATTTTGGTGTGAGGCTCCCAGCTGTTCTACAAAAATGCTGATCATTCTGCAGAGGTAATAGTTGGTGTTGTTTTACATCTCTTGCACAGACTCCTCCTTCTTCCAAATTTGAAACATTATACTAACAATGTTATATTGCTTCTTTCTCTCTCACGCGTAGTAAAAGGGAATAGCAAAATAATTTTCAAATAAAATAATAGATCTTTCAACCTCGTTGCCACTAGGAAAAATGAGGATAGTAGCAAAAATCCGCAAGCTGCATAAAGTTATGAAGTTCTGAAAAGTACAAAACACTTGATGAAGTGCCAAAAACTAGAAAATATTTTTATTGCTAGTTGCAGACATCACGTAATTTACCATTCATCTGCCAATAGTAGAGAAAAATATGCTGGCATTTTAGTAGTCAGGTTGTCAAAGTGACCTTTTTTAATGTCATGTGTCAGAGAATTTCATATCACGCTAAGACAACATGACAGGACAGAGCCAAGCTTTTCTAATATTTCCCCTTCACCTTCTCCAAAGTGTTTGCATCCTAAGGAAGAAGATATACTATATTCATACCCTGATGATTCAATGGTCATTGCAAAAAAAAAGGTCACCTGGCAAAACTGCTTGTGTGTTACATAGATTTTTTAAAAAAAATTCATGATAAAATTAAAATAAACTGGCAAAGCCATTGTGATGCTTTAACATTAGGCGACAAGCACAAACTCGAAATGCCAGAGCTGGTTTAGAATGTCATTCAGATTCTTTGTGCAGTTATCGCTGTACATCTAACAAATGCATGCTAAATGAAAATGCCTAATTCCAGCCTCACGTTGCAGATGGTGACTGTGCAAACAGGGAGAGACGTGGACTGTGCAAATAACATCCATTTTTCATTGTTAGAACTACAACAGTGAAGCCAATGCCAGACACACAATATGGCTAACTGTCATAAAATGTGGAAAGCTGCTTTTGTATATACCATTTTTGGCATCAAAACATAAGGATTTTAAGAACTGCTGTTAATGATCATTCAGATCTTTTTGTTATTGCATTTTGAAATATCAGGACTAAAAATATGACATGAGAAAGGTCTTTGACTTGGTACTTAATTTTTCATATTATGCACCTCATTGCAAACACACTATGGAACACAGTTACAAATAAAGTTAATACTCATTTTTCGTATTCTAAGTGTAGCAAGCAGATGGTCAGTTTTATGCATGATTACTATACAGCATGTAAGACCGGTTCTTTTGTTATTTTAAATGTAGTTCATAATTCATACACACATGCATATTATATTCGATGTCACATATTTGACTATAGTCAGATCCAGCAGAGATACCATGCTTAATATAGTTTGTTGCTCTTTTTTAAACTTAGCTTGTAGTATTAAAGGAATTTCTCTCACAAAGAGAAAAATTCAGTCAGCCTGTGTTCGAAACAGAGGAACATTTTAAAGATTAGTTTCAAAAGAAAGCAAGATTTATCTGATCTGGTTGCCAGTGTTTATATCTGTACCGGTGTTCTCCTAGCTCTCCTTTCCAGTCCCAGCAGCTTTTGAACCTGCTGACCTGTAGCTTCAGCTATTTTTGAGAAATACAAATGACCCTAGAGATGGTATGTGTTCCGACAAATCTTTGGGAAATAGAGAGACAGGCAGAAGTCATACCCTATGCTCCTGCTGCAGGAAAGAGTACATGAGTTCAACTTTTATTAGGTTCTCAAGGATCTAAATGGGCGAAAGTTTCTCTGAGTGCTGCAGTGCTAGAAAGAGCTTTGGTCAATGTTCATGCTGTGTTGTGCATGCCAGAAGTCTGCTCTGCAGCACAAGCAAGAAACTGGGTTTCAGTTTTGCTGCTCACGAAACAAATTATCAGCTCTAGTACTGGGTAGATGTCCCATTTCAGGTAGAACCTACATTTTGTCATTTCCTCCTCTAAAGCCAGAAATGCCATATTCTCAGATGACTTAGATTACCAGTTGGAACTCCTTATTGAAAGCCCAGATCCTGATACTTTTCTGGAAGGGTTCACATCTAAGGTTGTGGTCCTTAAGTGATTTAAGGAATTATGTAGGTGTAGGAACCTTCCCTTGTGTCATCATGAAATTATGTCCTTTGTGGGCAGAGACAAAGGAGACTTTCATTACTGGGGGCTTCAATAAAAGCCATAAAATTAATCTTATTCCAACAGTATATCACATAATGAGACAAAGCAGATTGATCATTGCCTTCTGAAGGCACAAAGCCCTCAGGAACAGCAGAGGAGTGAACTCAGAGTGAACCTGGGCACTGACTGTTGGTTAAATAGATTGTCAGAGGAACTGGGCATGTTCTCTGTACCTTAATGGTCCTGCCAGATCCAATGGGAGAAGAAAATAAAAATAAAATTTAGTGTGTAATTTCTCTTCCCCCTGAATCTACTTGTTTTGTGTTTTGTTTGTTTGGAGAAACAAATTGATGATATATGTCTTAATTAAAGCCCATAGAAATCAAGCTCATATCGTCATGACTCTGGAGAAAAAAAATAGAGCCCAGCAGGTATTAATATGAATATAAATATACATATTTACAAATACATACAAATAGCACAAAGGTACAAAATTATCAAGTACAATACATAGCATTGATTTACTTTCAAAACAGTATTAAAAAAAAACACTTCCGTTCTTTTTTTTATTATTATCATGTTTATATGAGAAGAAAGAAGGTAGGGATTTGTTTTTTTCATCTACCAAGTTATGATGATCAAGTTATAGCTACAGCTGGGAGTGAAAAGGTCAAAACTTTCCAGGGATCTCTCCTAGGTGTACAAGCATGCCATTTTCTCTTTGATAGTTCTTTGATTGAAATTGTCATTTTCTGTTCTTTTTATATGCTGTCACTTCCCTCCCCAATTAGCATTTTGGGATGTTTCAGTGCTTACACACAGCCAGAAAGAAGCATGAAAATGTTTTTAATCACAACAACTGGCTTCCAGCTGATTTATGAGCAGGATGCCTTTCGACATGTTTATCCTTATTCATCCTGTAATTACAGCAAACTCCATGCAGGAGCTTAATAAAAAAAAAAAACACCAAACCCCCCCTCGTATGTGTAACAAATAATTTCCAGGCTTCAAAGGAAATGATTTAATGAACTTGATTGGAAATTTTAATTTAGATATAAGAGTTTCCAAAACTCTTGGATACAATCATGAATTTGTGTAGTTTTATGAGAGTTTAGTATTTGGCAATGATTTAAATATGATTTTAGAATAGTTTAAAATTAAAAAAAAACTCAGAAAAGAATTAGATGCTGCTAGATACAGGTGTTAAATCATGTGCTTTGTTTGTCTGTGTTTTCCCTTTAATACCTACATTTTAGTAAAGATTCTTTTATTTTCAAATCATTGGTACACACTTTCTAAAACTGAGCATAAAATTGAAATTATCAGATAGCATAGAGTTCAGACAGAAGTCACAAAAGCAGACTGGACGTGCTTTTAAGAATTGGATTTCAAGAAGAAATGTGCTGGTATCCTGCAGACAGATCTTAGTGAACTGACGGATCTCAATCCATTGGATGTCTCAGTCTGAGCTGCAGATGGGAAAAGATTGGTGGTAGTGATTGCCAGGAATATCTTCCTGAGCTAATTTCTTTTTCTCTCTGTGCTGGCAACAGTGAATACAGAAAAACTGATAGAATTTAATATTTTGAGTGTACACAGGTATGTTTTCTCTGGTTTATTATGGATTTATGTGCCTATCAGGATGATCAAGTAACTACTCCAGGAATTCTTATCCCACCCTTTGCAGCTGTCCATGCTTTCATTTTGGATTTCTGTAGGGCAGGCTGCAGAAATACTGTTTATTTTTTTCTCATGGGTATTTACATTACTGTCTGCAGTTAGTTCACATAGTCAAAAATATCCCACTGCTGCTCACGCTACCTGGGATCCACTTGGCTGCAGATGAGCCTCCTGTTTGTCAGCAAGTTACCATGCAAGGAGAATGTAATGCCACTTACCCAGGATTTGTGTTAGCCCCAATCTGTTTCTTTTCCCTTTCCTTTCCTTTCCTTTCCTTTCCTTTCCTTTCCTTTCCTTTCCTTTCCTTTCCTTTCCTTTCCTTTCCTTTCCTTTCCTTTC
>VZSV01000097.1:1816308-1987250 GCA_013398735.1 Nothocercus julius
TCCTCTCCTCTCCTTTCCTTTCCTTTCCTTTTTCTGTTTCAAATCTTTCACATACAAAATTATTTCTTTCTTGGTGATTTGAGAGGTTGCGGCTTCCTCTTTGTGATACCAGCTCAGCTGTAGTTCACTGTGTATACTTCTGAATACTAAAAAGGTGGAAACTGCTGAGAGGGTGTTATCAGTGGCTATACTTCAGCTTCCCCCTTCATCTGAAGATAGCACTGATATATTGGCCTTACAACTTATAAAGTTCAGCTTTTCCCTTGGCACATTTCTGAGTTTGAGCTAGAGCAGGAAAGCAGTCTTGGATAGATTCTGGATAGATCTTATAATATGCCTGAGATTTTCACTAGAACAATCTGTGCAGCTGTAGACTTGGTGATAGAAATCAAAGTAAATAATATAGTGCATCCTTGCATTATGAGTCCTCTGAATCAATTTTTGACCAATAACTTTACCATGCTCTACTACAGACTATTTTATCTGGTGTAAGACTATTTTCCTCTAGCCATAAGAGACAGGATAATATCTTGACTACTAGCTGAAAAAAATCTTTTTCTTACAGGTGTTAAAACTCCAGACATGAAAGGAAACTTTCTGGTAATTCAAGAGCAGAGTTCTGTGAAACACATGTGTAGTATGCCATTTCTATGTAATAAAAGTATTTTAAAAATAACAGCAATGTACAAAGAAGCCATTCACTGATTTCTGCAGTGTTGTTTTGACTAATGATATCTAGCAATTTCTTTCGGCTTGCGGCTTTGCTTCTGTGCTTTGATATATGTTCCAAATTGGAGAATGACAACAAAGCTGCTAGAACCTCAGAAAAAGGCCATCTGAAAAGAGCTCAAAATAGTCACTCCTTTGTGACTGGCTAGCTTGGAGGACACTTAAATCATCTCAATAAAGCAGACAAAATTCAGTTATTCTGCCCGAAAGATTAAGGATTTGATCCTCAGAATGGGAACAGGCAGAAGGAAGGAGCAGAGAACCTCAGGAGAGTCCTTGCTGCCCCAGAGGAGGAGGTCGGGAGGACAAGGTAGGGACACTGCTTGCTCTTTCTGCTGCGAGTGGTTTTCTGGCATGTTCCGGCCTGTCAGCAGAATCCAGTAGTTATTCCATAGGCTACATTATGAGTGGCTGCTTCTCTCCATTAAGTATAAAGGAGTTAGAAAATATGTGCGCATTATAGCCCTGGTGCCGAATAGCCTACAATGTAAATAGACCTTACTACCAAAATTGTAAAATATAGTGAATAGTAAAACTTTCCAGTAAATTAAAAATCTTCTATCTTTCTACCAATCTCAAATTTTAGAAGTGTTTTGGCTAAGGGATAGGGGGTTCAGAGTCGGAGGAAAAATGCTTACTCCTTCCTTTCTGTGCATGCATATGCACAGAACGTTTTCCTTAGAAATTTGAAGAGCTGTGCTGTACTTTATTCAATCTGAGCTCTGAGACTTGCAACAGTCCATGACAGGCAGCATGATATCATTATAATCACAGCACAATTTTCTTCCTACTGGAAAGAAACATATTTTTCTCCCTCAATGAAAGAAAATTGAAGCTTTCAGGTTTGCAAATAAAACAAAATACATAAGTTGATATTTATCCTTAATTACTCTAGGCCTCTGAAAAGCAAGCAAGAGATACGTTGCATTTTGAAAGCAAGTATCTTCCCTTAGTCCTTGCTCAGTTAGAAACCGTGACTTTGGGTTTTGCTTCCCCCTCCGGGAACCTGCAGAGAGGTTATATTTGTTTGCAAGTATGTGTGTATGGTTTTTTTTGTGATCTGTGCAGCACCAACCTGGGTTGTGTGATCTGTGCAGCACCTGGGGCTGTTTCAGATAACAAGATTGACTTAGTTCCTGAATATTTGTGGGTTAGGTACTCTTCACCCCTGAAGAACCTAAGTAGCTACCTGGAGTTACGCAAAGTGTCTCATTAACATTCAGAGCCTGTGCTGAAGTACGAAGGAGAAGGGATGTGGAGGGGGACATCACTCAGAAATAAGGCAAGATAAAAGGAACCTGCTGAGAAGAAAAGACAGTTGTTTCCTAATTGAGCTGGGAAGGAAAATGGAATGGCCTGTAGGATGCTTCCTCTGATCTCCCTTCCCTTGCATGGAGGGATGCTGCTGTGCCAGATAAGTTGTCAGCCTTGTGACTGTGTATAAGGAAAGTCACAGAAGTCTTGTGGTGCAGACAGTTAAAAAACCCCACCACCCTGCTTGTAACACTTCCTGTGCAAGTACCAATTCTCACTAAGAGATTTACAGGTTTACTATGAACGGGCTGCCTCAGAGGCTTAGTTCCTTCCTCGAACCAGGCTGGTTTTCGTGTGCCATATGCATCCAAGTATACTGGATGTAAGGGGCTGCATCTCTCCTTTTTGAGGGGTATTTGAGGTCATGGGGAAAAGGGGAAAAAGGGGAAAAGGAGTACATAAACATCATGGGAAATCGTTCTTAGGTGTTGATAAAATAATGTTATCCTGACTCTTCTTTCCTTACTCTGAGGCTAATTCTGTGGTTTCCGAGCGCCTGTTTGAGCCAGAGGCCCCATGGGGGTGACCAGCTGAGCCATGATGGGTTTCCGTAGACTCTGATACTGGAGTTCTTAGAATCCCTGCTAGAGCAAAACCCTTTCCATCCAATGTGGTGTGTGGGAAGTTGCAACCATTCCTTGCAACTTTATCACCTCCAGCTTACATAATGATAACATGCTTTCTTTGAATATAAACTTAATAATGACCACCGAGAGGCCGCTGCTGGTGTGGGTTAGTGGCCTGCTTCTTGTGTGAGGTATCCCTGGCTAAAAAATGCATCTCTAAGAAAAGGTTAGATTGCTCTTCTCTTCTAGATGGTGCACAAGGGTTTATCCATGATTTTTGCAAAGGTGAATGATCTGGAACCCTCTGTGGCTTCCATCTACCATATACTTTGTAAAGAGCAAAGAGAGACAGGCTGTATCTCAGGACAGCAGAGTGACTAGTTTTATATCACTCACAGAAGGCGTCAAATTAGCTTTTGTATGTCTGAATTTCACCTCTAGGGAATATGTGCTGCAATTGCAAGCTAGTAGGGCACAGGTCATCTTGTGTGTATTCATAGCTACACAGGATTGCTGTTCTGACAATATGTAATGCAATATGCTCATATTTTTGTACGTACTGTGAGATACCAAGTCTACTCAATATGCAAGAACCTGTCTTCAAATAAAATAAATATCTTAGGTTGTCAGAACCTTGTGGGACTGTATGATGCTTGGGATGCTGTATTTATGCAGACCTTATGGTGGAGTATTTATGGTGGTATGCAGACTTTTGATAAAAATCTGGAAATACAGAATGCAAGAGCACATAAACTTTTGGACCAGGCAAATGAAAGGTGTGTGTGATATTATTTTGCTTAAATGCAGACAATACAGTATGCTTTGGTGCTATGTAAGACTCTCGGTGCTATGTAAGCACCAAGACATACTGATTTATTTCACTGCATTTTATTAAGAATCTGAAAAATTCCTGCAGAATTTGAAGGTCGTTTGTTTTCTTTTTGTTTGTAGGAGTTTCTGTGTGTAGTTAAACAAATGTTTTGCAAAAGAGGCTATCATGAGACTACAGTATTTCCTTGAGTTCATCACAATGTCTCTGTGGAACTGGAAATAATACAGCATCTAGAAGAAACCTTTAGGGAATTAACTGCTTGCATTGGACTCATGTTTTAGTCCCTTAGAACAGGTAGGAATAAGAGATGCAATCAGCCAGGCCACAGAGACATAAGACAACTACATTACTGGTTTAAAAAGATGTGAACTGCTTTGATTTGTGTTTTAAGCAGGTCTTTGGAAAAGCACTGTGATATAATTATATATTCAAAACTGTTGAAAATAACATGATAAGTTCTACTTCTTTACATTACATTTCTTTTTTTCCTTTTGCTTCTCTAGTTCTCTTTTCTTTTTTTTTTTTTTTTTATAATTACAGTATTGCCTTTTCCTGCGCTTAGCTCTCAAACATGACTACTCACTGACATGGTGCTCATTGTGCAAAAGCTGCTTTTAAATCCTGCTTATCCTCATTACTTGAAGATAAGTACCTGAAGTTACCTGAAACTGCAGCAGCATCACCCTTATTTTTGGTGTTCTGTTTTGTTTTGTTTTGTTTTTGGTGGGAAGCGAGAACAGGAGGGAATAAAGAGCCCCTGCCTTATTATTGTCTCTAAAGCATTTGAAGACCAGGCTTCCTTAGGAAGGAAAGAGCTTGAAAAGAGCTGGCTGCAGCAAGTTACTTGTTGCCTAGTGACACTATGGGACCTATAAACTCCAACTTAACTCCAGTTCTTTTAACCCTCTAGAGTCCAGAAGCTGCAATTTATACATGGGCAGGTCTTTTCTTGTCCAGTAAAGAACCCTGTATTTCATACAAAAACAGTTCTGCTCCACTAGATGCCAGTAAGAATCAGAGAGACATGGGATGGACAGATCAAAAATGAAATTAAGACTTGGCAATTTCCTTCATGTAGGGCCAGGATAATTTTATGTCCTCTTCCAGCACAATGGAACCTGGAAATGCTGTGTAAATGCAACATGTAAATACAGCTGTGAGACTGAGCTGCTACACTCAAAAGCTGAGCTACAGGAACTGAGAGTTTAAGTCATCAGTGTTTTGGATAGTATGTGCTTTCATTTCACAATGACTTATATAACAGTGTTTGATATTTTTCATGCTGATTTAGTTTCAGTTGTTCTACTAAACTGTATTTTAAAACATTGCAGGCAACCTAGAAAATTAGCAAGAAAAGAATAGCTCAACTGCTTGCTCTCCACAGACTTGCGTCTCTGAAAGTGATTTTTAGGAGTACTACCTGTTTCATCAGCTAAATTTGAGAATTATTCGAATCTGAAAACAACAGTCATGTTCTTGGAGTAAGTGTTCTTGGTTCTTTCAATCAGAAGTGGCAAGAACAGCACGAGTTTAAAAAACCTGTCTGCTGTTGGAAGAGTACCTGTTAGATACATATAACAGATTACAAAATTAGGGATCAAAACTCAAAGGTAAAGAAATGTATCAACTGGGATTCCCTTGTACCGATCTATCCCAGTTTCCTGTAGAACAACCAAGTTAATCTGTTATTGCTCAGTTTAAAGTGGTTGGGAATGAGGAACCCACAGTCTGGATGACCACAAGTAAATTTAACCTCAGCCTTCCCAGCACCTTCCCTCCCTACTTCAGCATCTTGCTGCAGGCTTCTGTGTTCTGAATTGCTTCTTCCTCCTCCTGAGGGGCCAGAGGCTCCTTATACACCTCTCTGCTAATCACCAGTCACCACTACATCCTGACCGGCATTTAAGCACAAATAAGGTTTCTGAGCTTGGTAATTAAAAATCCCACTTCTGTGGCGTTCTGTGGGCCCAAGGAGATTTCAGACATTTGGATGTCAGGTAGAAAGGAAAGTCATTGATGCTTTTTTCTTTGTTTGTTTGTTTGTTTTCTGTTTGTGTGTGTGTTTTGCTTGGTCTCCTGAAAATTTCTTTAGCGTCGTGGAGATAGACTGGTTTTCTCATGCTTTCCAAAGCACAGAGATGTGAATTTACTGGTCCTTATCTTACTGCTGAAAACTGTACGGCTGAGTTACTCTGGTGCTGTGCCAAAGTCAATTAGTCTGTGTTTCTCCAAGCTGACTCAGACCGGGAAGTTGGTGTTCGTTTGGCAGAATGACTGAGATCAACAAGCACAGTTGGACATAGACAACCTTGGGCAACTTGAGAGCAAGAGGGAAAGACCAATTTTTGAGCCCATCCCAAACCTTTCTGCAGGCATGAGTGGGGGCATGAAAAGCCACAGTTCTTACGTAGGCTCACTGGAAAGTCAAATATTTTTCAGACTGATTTTTATGGAATGACCTGATCCAAAGACCCTGAGCCCTGTGTAAGTACTTCACACAGATGCAGGTCAGATAGTGATTAACAGAAATTAAACATAAAAGGAGTGCTCAATTCCAGCATCTGCTTCATAGATTTTATTTTCTGTTGTTGTCGCCTTTTCGTTTTTGAGTATGGCTTGTTGGCAAGTAAAATGATATTAGCGTATAATGGTAGCCATTAATGTGGAAGTGACCAAATTTCCTTGTCCTGCTTCCTCATTAGGCAACAAAAATTATCTTATATTTTATCTGCTAGTAAAACCTTAGGAGCCATGGAATGCTGGAGCCCTTTGAAATCAGTGTGTAATTTGGTAAATTATATGTCACAGGATTTAGAACTACAGAGGGGTAAAATTGTCCCTTGGTGAATACCAGGCAGTCATCAGAAAGAGGTAATGAAGATAATTTCTAGATTTATAATGGAATATTCACCATAAGGTGAACTTTCAGAAAATCAGTAGATAACCATCCAAAGCAGAGCTATTAATTGGCAGAGGTTATATTTTTCAAAACAGAGTTGGAAGCATTAATGCAAAGCAATGGCATGATTCCATTTGGAAAGGACTGGTCATCCCCCAGGATAAATTCAAACTAGAGTAAGCACAAAGAAGGCCTATTAGCAGGACTGGAGGATAGAGAAAGATGATGTTAGAAGAGTGTGGTTGATTTAATTTATCAGGAGGAGGAAGGGGGAAATACAATTGCATTCCCTAAAGAGATAAATGTGAAAACATCACAAAGGGAAAAATATTTAAATTAGATGTAAACATTTGTATAAATTGATGACAAATACATTTATTCTGGAAAAGCTTCCAGGTATCAGCAGAAGCAAAATTCTGAAAGTCTTTAAAGAAAAAGTGGTGTAGGCAAGAAAAATGTCTGTCTTTAATATCTGTACTTCCTCAGTCTGTGAAGGGGACCATATATTGTTTTTGCCTCCTACAAGAGTAGAATTTGTGAAAGGTGCAAAAAAAGTCCCTTTCTCTTCTATATTCTTTTGAACAATCTTTAAAAAAAATGTTGCATGAACAGAATGAAAGAGTACTGTAATGACCAAACATAGTTTGAGATAAATAAAGTATTTTCTTCATTTTAACTGCAAGAGAGAATATGATAAATGGGGAAAAAATAAATAACCAGCTAAAGTAATGGCAAGAAAGTTGGAAACTTTAAAGATGCAGTTTACTGCATTATAAATTAGTAAGATTTCTTTATAGCTATTTCAAAGTTATGCTGTCCTTCAAGTATTTCCACTCTGAGGAGGATACTGTCTCCCATAAATGAATCATTAGAGCAAGGAGATAACTTACATATTTAAAATTATATGCCAACATATCTGTTTTTTTTTGTCATGCTTATCTTTTTATTACTCCTTGGATGCATGATGTATCCATTTGGAATGGATTTGGGTAGGAAATAATTTTTCTGTCAGAAAAGATGAGAATTATTTTTTTTCCCTCATCCTGAAATAAGATATCAATGGAATATCTTACTGGTTTCTGTGTGTGTGTCAGTCCAAGTTTTTCCCTGACAATATTTTTAAAATAGCTATAATTAGAGTAGATTAAAAAATTAAATACAATTCAGAATGAAATATTTCTGTTTTAAAAAAACCTCGTATGCCATTTGAACAGGATCAAAATATCTTTTTGTAGGAAAAAAACCCTCCAAGTTCTTAAAGTTTATTTTAGAAATTACTATACTTCAGTGAAATACTGTTTTCCCTGAATGTTTTTTCCCAGCTCTATACTGTATTTTTGTACAACTCACTTTCCTCAAATAGTTCTGCCTTTTTTATTGTCTGGACCATCTGTTCTGTCGTGAGCTGCTACTATTTTGAGCCTTCTCCTTTTAAGTACAAATTTTAGGTTAAATTAAGCCTTTCTAAAAGCCAAAATTATTACTAAAGCATATTCGTAAATGTTGATGTGCTTCTGTATTTTTTTTGCTATTTCAAAAGTCTTTTCAGAATTTCAGTCTCTAATCAGTAGGACACTAATGATACCAGTGGGAAGGATGGAATGATGTAATTGTTCTTGAACTGTTTCTGTGCAAAGCATTTTAATAAATAACTTCTCAATAATTTTTAAAAACTGGTAGCTGAAAATAATAAAACAGATTTTGAAAATGTATTTTCATGACAACCTCTTAGGGAATCCAGTTATTCATGGAGCCCTTGCAATGGCAAATACAAAGCAAATAAGTTAAGGTTTGGTCACCAATTGTCATGCCTATCTGATGGTGCCCAGTCATTTGCAGGCCGCATGTCTTTGTACACTGCTATTGCCTTTCATTAAAATTTCATGAGAGATGTAGTGAATGAAGAACCCACAGAGTCTACACCCACCTCTCCAGCTGATCTGCCGCTCGTAATTCTGTTCATGTCACAGACTCTAAGGATAAGTCTATGTTGCCCAGTTCAGTGATCTATGGGATTAGGTGAACTAACCCAGGTACTGGAAGCATTACAGCCTTACAGCGCTAGGTCAGGACAAATTTGCCATCCTTCTCTTGGTCAGCACCCTTTCTAACATATGGATTAATTTGGGTAAATGTACATGGCACAATATTTAGTAGACATGCTCTTACTATCCAAGAAATCTTTTTACTAAATGTGGAGACCAGGTAAGGATGCATTATTGCAGGGTCAGTAGCAGAGTGGCTGCAGCATGACCACATGAGCAGCAAATAAAAAAAAGAGTGACAGAATTTAGGCCTCTAATACAGGACAGTTTTGTTTCAGTTTTGACATGGTGTATTTAAGTCAAAACTGTAAGTTAGTAACTAGATTCAACCGTGATAAAATAGCATCATTGTCTAATATCCATTATTGTAACATGACAATGTTTTCTATTTTCAAACTCATTAAATTTTATTAGGGTCATTCCAGTAATGCCATCAATTCCGAGCGAGAACTAGAATTTCAGCTGCCTCTTACCCTTGCTTTAGCTGCACCTTTGTGTAGCTTAAAGCATGAACATTGCTTCTCAGATATTGTTCCCCGATATAGAAACAGGACTTAAGAGATTCCACCACAGCTAGTTATGTAGCGTCTCTGCAAGTACTGGTGTACTTATAAAGCATTTGTAACCAGAAGAAGCATTCATTGTAAATCAGCCTTATGGTTAATGTCCAGCTCATAGGGAAATTGGCATCAATGGAATTGCTTTCTTGAAAAACCCTTCTTGTCTGGAAGGGATTTATTTTCCTATAGGTTCCACTCAGAGTTCATCAGCATGCACACCCACATGCGTATGCACACACATACGTATACTCACATAAGTAGCCTGATTGTCTTCTGTTTGATGTACTAATATAAAGCCAAGAAAGATACTGTGTGTAAATGGACTGTATCTAGCAGTTTTTCTTTTTTTGGAAAGCTCTAAGATTGAAGCTGTGAATTACCTAAATAATATCAACTACTGCTTATTTTCACAGTCTCTGAGCAGTGAAACATGGTGTTAATTTATCCCTCATTGTTTGAAAACTTAATGCATCATGTCTTGGTTTATTTGCCCCATTTGTGAAATTGTTGTTGAATGTTTTGCAAATAAAATGCTCTGTCATTGTGATTTCAATAACTTAGTGATGCACAAAAACATAATGTAAAGTCGTTTTATCAATTTTTCTTGATATCTAAGCAAAGAGAAATCCCAAGCGGGAAAAATATACTATCTAATGTGCTACTCAAATAGACTATTTTAATATAAAAATGTTAAACTACTTAAGCATTTGTCAGAAGCACGGGAGAGATGAGTGCATTAAATCCACAAGCACCAGCATGGTTTTTTTTTTTTGGTTTGTTTCATTTTATGATATCTCAGATCCTCTAGTGCTGTTGTATTGCTAATCATGCTTGGGCATGAACCCTTCACTGTACGAGCTGGTATTGCAGTTCCACCTATACCTATACTCAGCAGGACCACATTGCTGCTTCTGCTTCACTTTTCTCACTTCACTTCCTTTTGAGTTTGAGCAGGCTTGGAGCATGTCAGCATTTAAGCAGGTAGCTGCCAAAGAAAACTGACATTTCTGCTGTAAGCAAAACAGTTGGTTTTGCAGATGACAACTTGTGTTTTTAGACCTGCTTTCCATAGGAAAGATGAAACCTTGGAGAAAGCAGCACCTTTCTGGCAGAGCAGCTGCTACCTGACCCCATTTTGTCGGATTCCATGGGGTTTTAATTGGAGGGATTAACTAGCAGTAGTCTGATAACCTTGGGTTTTGTGGGAAATAGTCCCTCATTTTTTGATTTTGTAACAGATGCAGCTAGCTACAATTTCTTCAAATGCCTCCTGATGCAAGAAGACATAAGAAGACACATCTTCTTCCAGATGTGCAAATGTATAGTGTATATAAGTGTATATATAGTGTGTATATATATGTGTCATGTATGTAGCATAGATACTACTGATTATTTTTTGGTATTGGCAAGTTATTCTTTGTCCTTTCTTAATACATCATACTTTAGGAAGCAGTTAAGGTACTCAGAAACAGGTTATGAAGTACTCTCTGTACATAATTTTGACTCTGAGACAAGTGGGATGATATGAGTTTTTGGGATATACAAGACAATGATGGAGCTCTTTGTATTCTTTGTTTCTCAAGTGACCTGTTAGTCTTCAGGGTTTTTTTTCTGTTTTTTTTTTCTGTTTAGCTGTTGTTCTCAAGCGATAATAAACAGATGATATCTAAGTAAATAGCAATGAGTGGCCCTTGACAGCTTTATTATTGCTATTATGTTATGGTACATTAAGTTTTTAATGAAATAAAATATGGCAGATTGCCAAATTACGTGATGATAATTTCAGGAAGCTGTAAACAGGTTACTCTGTACTTTGTAATTGCTGCAGGTAATTTAACATTCAAGATACTTCCACCCACTGATAGTAATTAAGATTGTTTTGGCTATATGCATTGATTATGAGTCTCTGATCAAGAGAATCTTTCATTTACTTTCATGTACTGTTTCCCACTTAGTATTTTACTCTGCTAAGAGCAAATCTTGCCCTTTTTTTCTGATGGAATATGTCAGAGGAAAATATTGTAACAATATGTAATCTAACTGAATGATCTTGCTGCATATGACCAGAATTTTGCTGTCAGTGAGAGCTGTGCTTACATTTAAAATGGAAATTTCTTCGTAAAATGGATTTTTTTTTTCTCTAGCGGAAAGTGCTCCTCCAAAATGTACAATTTTTAATCCTCACTAGACCAACACAAAGCCTTACATGCTCCTGAACCTTGCCTTAGGCTTGCATGGGAGAAAGTGGCCATCCTGGCAGATATATGGAGATGCTGCCAAAATGACCCAAAAGCACAGGAGGCTCCGCATGCCCAGAGTCTGTATAAAAAGTGCTTGCAAAGAGGCTTACATGCACATGGGTGCCCTGCAAGGAGCGGCATTACCTGGGGGGCTGAGGGCCATCCCTGGGCGGGTGCACAGGGACACAGGCCCTGCTGGCAGGTTCCAGCAGAGAAGCCCTGTTGCAGGGCTGGTTTCTCATGCACGTGGCCCAGCAGCACAGTGCTGCGCGGTGGGAAAATGCACAGGTGGGTCGTCTTCACCTCTCTGTCCCGAACTGGGACGGAAATCAAGAGCTGGGATTTTTTCAGCAAAGCTGAGGCCTGACCCCCGTGATCATCCACAGTTTCCACTGCAGTCTACCCTGGTTAACAACCAAAGCCAACCCATGCCCAGGCGTGTCACCTTTGGTAACAGTAAATCTGTGCCCATCCTAGCCAAAGGTGACACCATGAGCATCTGCCCCGCTAGAAACACGACCAAACGGCGGCGGTGCCTGCGTGGATAAGAGCAGACGATACTACGTGACCCGGGTTAGAGGAGAGCCTAACTCAGTTACCGTGGCAATGCCTTCAGTATCTGCTAGACTTCCATAACTTGCCGGAGTTGAAGCCCACACAAGGAGAAATAGCACTGCAGCGTTTCCGTGGCAACGGCAGGGGCCTGTCAACACCTCTCTCACTAATAGTGACAAATGGTGCTTATTACATCAGCACTAATTTCATCCGATCCCTTTCAGATGAAGATAGTTAGTCCTGGCTGATCAAATTGTGTCGCTGTAATTACTGAGAACAGACCTTATTAAATGACAGCACTCCTTACTCATTGCCTCGTCTCCCGCGGAAGCGCCGACTTTTGGTGGTGGGTTTTGCTGGCTTCAGGCTACGCTACTCCCTCCATCCCTCCCACCGGAGCGGTGATTTTTTTTTTTTTACATAGGCTATGGACAGTGTAGCTAATGGGCAAGAGGCTGCCTCTCATTTTTGTGTTTTTAATATGTGCAAAAAGATGAAAATGAGGCTTTCAGAGCAAACAGCGCAAAACAGCGAAGTCCATATAAAACTGCACAGTCCTTGTTACAAAAAATGTTAGGCGTCTGTGTTTAGTAGCAAGCACCAGTGGCAGTTATACGCTTAGTACATACCGCTTAATATATACCATTTAATGTTGCCGGTTCACTAAAAGAGTTATTTTACTGTGCTTGTATAAAGCGACCTACGGAGGAGAAGTTTGGACTGGAAATCCGGAGGGTGCGAGCTAGTCCCTGCCATGGATGTGGGGCTGATGCTGGCATCCTGAGCGTGATTTTTCCTTTCCAGCTCCTCACCCTGCCTTGCTCTCCACTCTGCCAGGGCAATGGGAGGTCCTCTGTGGAGGAGATTGTGCTTTGCATCAGGACCCTCCACCCCAGATCAGGACCCTCTTGTCCCATACAAACTTGAACAGACACGCTCTGCCCCACGGGCCTCTCAAATTCAGGTTGCTTTCATGTTTTTTCTGCTCTTTGAGGTGACGTTTGACAGTTTCTTTCTAGCTTGCAGATTCATCTTTGTTTTCTGCAGATGGGATGGCAGGTTTTAGCACGATGGCCTTTTGCTTTAGAATAAGGAAAGGAGAGAATAGAATAGACCTTTAAAAAAAGAATGGTAGGATTGCCTCTGTTTTAGAGGAAAAAGGGGAAAAGGGAAATCTATCTAACAGCGGTATTAGCACTTAAATTCAGATACTGTTTTGGAAAAAAAAGACAAATCTTAACATAGTTTGACAATCAGCAGTGCAAATCACAGGAGAATTTTAAAATAAGGATGTCCATCATTGCAGCCACTGTTTTTAAAATGAGTTACTTCTCTTATAAATAGTTCCCAGGGCAGTAAATGTAGCTATTATTTTTCATAATGTTATCACTTTCACATTATAATAAAACTTGATGATTCCTGTAGTATTATTGCTTAGTCATCTCCTTTAATGACAAAATTATGTGAGATTCTTCTTCTTTGCTTTCCAAGGCAAGTGCATGTCTTCTTAAGGGATAATAATGTTCATTAAATGAAATAATGTCAAATCAATTCATAATATTATCATGAAAAAGGGGAAAGTCCTAAGTAGAATGATGGCAAATGTAAAACTCTTTGGCAACTAGTTTTGAACACAGTGAGCAATATTTGGGACATGATGAAGGAAGTTCTGTGCAGGTTGGACATAAGTGCAACGTTGCTCATTTCAGCCTTCATGGGAGTCCTTTTAGTACAGTTATATTTTGTACCAATAGAAAAGTGTTTGGGCTGAGGATGATAAATTGTCTGCATCCAATAGCCATTTAAAGGTTAAAGTGATACCAGTAATACTAGATATTATCGGTGATATCATCTTTAGATTTTTTTAAAAAGAAAAACTTTTATATTGAATTTTAGTCCTTCCATAGCCACCTTCTTATCCTCTCTGCTAGCCTGAATTTTAACATGTTAGGTAATGTATATGTGAAGAACTTACAATAAAAAATAGGAAATAATTCTGAAATTAGACTTTTAAATTATATTTAGCAGTGGAATGTTTACAGCATTTTTTTTAGAGATTGAGAGTTTTTTTGTGCTTGTTTTGAAAGTTATATTCAGTTTCTGGAGAACACAAACTGCTGGATTTATGCAGTTTCCTTGTCTACTTTCTTATCCAGTGAATTACATGAAGGGCATTACAAGAATTCAGATATTGGGAGAAAAAGTTTTCTTACTGAGTGAAAAATGAGTTGTAAAAACACTAGTGATGTGTCCTGGTGTTTCTAAAGTTTTTACAACTGAATGAATTTTGTAAGATTTATATTTATGACCATAATCTGTTTCATATTTAATTTTGAAAATACTGTGTGGGTATACAACTGTAATCTGTTTATGTCGAAGGAGAACTATAGATAGTTGTAAAGATTTTAGTGTCCTTTCTAATCTAGCCAATAGTAAAAAGTTTTGAAGGGTCTGATTTTTTTGACTAATTTATTGTCTGACTGCTAACAGATTTACTCATGTAATACGAAACTGCAGTGTAACTAGTTGATACATGGTCTTGGAGCCCTTCAAAGAAGTACAGCAGTATGCAGCTTTTCTATACAAATGCCATAAGGACAGCAAAGCCTTCTCCCCAGGAGCTAGTTTCAACTCAATTTCTCCTTCTCTTAGCCAGTGAGCTCCACAAATGAAATATGGAAAAAATCCAATATTCACTGTTATAAATCATAGATGCTAAATCTCATTTTCTATATATTGGACTTATTTTTCCAGTTGCTCTTTTATTTTGCTGTAGCTCTCTGGGCAAGATTTATATCGATTCTCTAGCAAGAGGTGGTAATCAATTCACAAATATGAGACTATTTTCTAGGCCCTTTGCTTAGAGTTCTTCTCATTTTCTCCCATAGCTTTGTCCTTTCCAGCTGTCAGTTCCTTTACTTCTCTGTTGGCTTTGAGCTTTGTAACACTTTTTAAAAAATTATTAGGTAAGTTTTCTTACTATTAATTCCTTCTATCATTTTAATTTTCACAAAACAAGTAACTTAAGATATGATAGGAGTGAAGTTTTTAATTTGTGACTTTTTTTGTCAGACAGAAGTTGGCTGCATAGCATACATATATTCCATACCTACCATGCATTTTTTTTTAACATCATTTAATTATTAGAACATAATAGTGGTATTTCAAAGCAATGACATTTGGTTGGTCCTTTGGAAATACAGCCACAAATCATCTCAACACAGGAGTAGGTCAAATGGTAATAATCAAGTCAAATTCATAACTCTATTGGAAACAGACTATTCTAAAATTGCTACCTGATATAGAACTAATGCCTCATTAGTCTGAAATACATCAACCTAAGAACACTAGTTATGTCAGCTAGAATTATGAATGAGATTACAGGGAATTCAGTGTACACTGTTGTGTCCAAGAAGATGCATTCTTGTGTAGCCTCTTGCATGCTTAGAGGACTTGTTTTAATCACAGGAATGAGGTATGCACCTGAAAGTATGCAAAAAATGACTTGGGTAAGAAAGCAAGTTGTGTGGCTTTGCATACTGAAATCATAAAAATAGCCTCGTAAAGCAACCTTCTTTAGGGCATCTCTCAACACAGGGATTAATGTCATTTCAAATGAGTGAATCTCGAAGTCTTTCTTGGAGGAAAATTTACACTGGAGAAAAGCACGAGCTTAGGTAGAGCAGACAGGACCTACGGAGCTGGCCCACTCTAATGTTCAAAATACCTATTTGACTGGGCTGAATTGCATGTAAAAAGCTCGCTTCTGCACTTTGGGCAGCATGCAAGCCAGCTCTTACACATTAACCAACTACCCACTGTGTTCACATAATGCTGAGTCTAGTCTAAAATACTTAAACATTCAGCAAAACTTCTTATTTGAGCTCAGCAGAATTGCACAGCTACAGGTTCAAAGAGATCACAGGTTTTGAATGGAAAAACATGTAACCTACACTTTGTGACTTAAAGTCACAAAGCAGCAGCTTTGTCAAGGCCTTAGGTAAAACTGAAAAAGAAACTGCAGTCCAGCTTTACTCAGAAATCTTGCTGATTCTTCAGCTACCTCAAGTAGGCAAGATCCTTACCAGTGAGGTTCTCTAAAGATCAAAATTCTGATTGAGTATATGTCCAAAATTCCCTGCCATTTAACAGTGCTGAACAGTCTTCTGGCTCCTGTACTACATCTGACCTTTCAGAGACTTCACCTTAAGACTGAGCTTTGAGACTTGGTTTAGGCATTTGAACTCTCTTCCAATACATAAAAAACAGGGCCACTTTTGATCCCCAGTACGGCTGTGGAGAGAGCTTCTCTTCTCCTTCATGCAGATGCTGAGTGGCCAGCACACTTACCCCGGCTGTGGGAAACCTCTAAGATTAACTCCCACTGAATTTTGCCCAGTCTGAATACAAATACAAATACAAATACAGACTTTCTGGAGAAAATTGCATCTCTTTCATAATGAGAATTTGACATTCATTGAAATAAAGGGAGAGCAACCAAAATTATCAGAGTAAGTAGTGGTCATCTGTAATGGGGGGTTGCTTATGTTTTTTACCCTGTATCTGTTTTATTATCTTGTGCATCATTAAATAGACAGCTCTGAGCTCTACCTCAGGAAGTAGGTATCTAGAAATAAATTGCAAGGCACAACATCATAATCTCCGCAGCAAAATCCACATAAGGACTAGAATTAGGTTTTTCTCTAGTAGATTTCTTTGTGTTTTGCAAGGATTATAGGTAATCAGCAAAGAACCTACCTAACAGCTTTGCTCTTCTGGAATCCTTAAGCTCCCCCTATGTTTTTCATAAGGGAACCTCATATAGATAGCACTGCTTTCCCATTGCTGCCTGTGAACTGTTCGTGGAATTTGCTTCCTAGTCACCAGTCATTTTATGTAACTCTGTGCTGAACGGCACCACCTCAGTACATCTGTGGACCCTGCTGCAGAGGTCTTTCATGTATTTAGCATTTATGCACCCTGCACATCTTGAATTCTGACTTTTCCTAGCAAGGCTGAAGTTGGCCTTAGGAAAAAAAAAAAAAAAAAAAAAAAAAAAGTACAGACTTGACTTTTCTTAAGGTGGTCAAAGCCTTGAAAGGTAAATGTTTGATAAGCCCTGTGTCGAAAGGAAATTCTTCAGTAGTCTTTTTGTACAGGCATCCCACTGGCATTGCACATACGTACGTGCACAGGCACCCATAAGGTTGCCCTTTCTGTCTGTGACTCACATAAGGAATAGTTTAGCTTATCACTGAAATTCAGCTGTTTGTATTCTGCTGTGTCTTGAAAATACTTTGAAGTTATGTCTAAATTGTTATCAAAGAGTATTTCTGAGCTTCTATGCCTGGGTGTGTGCCCTGACTGGTACTGACTCCAAATCAAGGGGATACCCAAGTACCTGCTATTATCAGCTTCCACTTGACCCCAGTGGTTTTCCACTGAAGAGAAGCTGGATCAGATTCTTAAAGCATAAAATAGGATGCATCTACTTTCTCAGCATCCTTGAGATACACCATCATATAAATCCTTCTCTATAAAAGAAAATATTGCTCTGTAGTAACATTTCAGAACCATATTGATGCTGTGAAGCCACACTGTGGAAGATAATTTTGGTTGACTTGCAATGAAATGGCAAAAAAAAATGTACAATGTAGAATTGCAGTAAGCTAATTGCTATGGCATTTGGTTTTAAAATTACAGGAAGATTATTCTAGAAATTAAGCACTGAACTTAAGTCAGTTCTTTCATTCCCCCATGACTTTGTATACTGTTGGAACTGCTAAATTGCTATGGGCATGTGATACTGAAGTATCATATAAATACTAGCTTGAGCCTTTTGCAAAATGTAATCAATTCTTTTTTTTTTTTTTTTTTCATAATATGGTAAATGAGTGTCTAGTGTCCTATATTAATACTTCAATCTTTTTACTAGCACAATGGCTTCAAGAGTATTGGCTTTGAGAGTATTTTTATCAAAAAATAATCTTTCTGTAATTAAAACAATAAACATCTGGAATTCCCACAGTATCACATTCCTAGTATTTTCCTGATAAACTACTGCAGTTTAAGATTACTGAAGTTTGCTAAGTGTTTTAGTCTCTGACTGCAAGTTGGTTTACTTGAAAGATAACAGTATTTTTAGTAGAAGTTGGAAAAAAACAACAACCAAAAAAGCCGAATCATTCTACACTTTGGTTGGGGTTTAAAAATGTCGTTATATTTGACAGTCCTTCGATGATACAAATATGAGTGAAGTAACAGACTCCTGTGCGTATTGTAGCAATGGCTAGTCTATTTATAAAGCCATAACATCTTGGTACCCATAATTGACAAAATTATGGAGTATTGTAAAAATTCAGAAGGCATGCTGGTTTTCCTCTTCTGTTTCCCTTTAGCAGTGTATGATGATTTCATATGTGCTTCATTTTCTCTTCATGAACAGTGTTTCTGAGGAAAAGGCATTATGTTTGGCAAATATTATAAATACTATAGCTTAGCAGATGTAATAATGAAAACATTGTATGAATTAAAAAAAAATGAAAAACTAAATAAGAAAACCTTCTGAATATGCTTTCTGTGATCTGTGTTGACAAAACAGCTGGTAAGTATGGTGCTGTGCTTCTGATGTAAGGATTCCATATACTACAAATTTTACATGTGTTTTTAAATATGTATTCTGCTACTGATGGGAAGTCAAAAAGTTGAAGGTAGTATTTTATGCTATGGCCATATAAAGATATTCTATTGTTGAGGAACTAGAGAGATTAATATTGCAACTACTTTAAACAGTGCTTCACAAAATTAATTAATTAATTAAGCTTTTGCTAAAGATCCTCAGGCCAGGTTTTTTCTGTGTAGCCCTGTCTGTTTTTCAGAGCATAGCTTTCTTTAGCTTTGGGCTGAGCATAGCCTGCTCTGAGCCCTGTGTCAGAGCTCCGACTGTGGTGGTTGTTGACGTAAAGGGATGTGCTTAAATGAGTGTTTACGTACTGAATTCCTGTTTTTTCTGTTCATACTGCCATTGCCTAATTTAGGGGTTGTAGCTACTGGCACACTGGTAGGTACCAACACTAAGCAGCTGAAGCAAGTTACCTACACCAGGCTTGGGAAGTGTAGCTCTCTGGGCAGTCATCTGGAGAGAAAGAGGTCTGCTGCTTGATTTAGTCACTTATGATACTCAATGCAAATATGATACTCTGAAAATAGCAGTGATGAACTGCGCTCCTCTCAGTTGATGCCTATAGTCTTTCCAAATGACCCTAAGATTGATTCATGTCAATCTTTTTAGGAGAATGTCTGTGGAACTGAGCACAAGACACCTTGCTATTGGGTTTCCCAGGCTTTCTCCTTGGTTCAAGGAAAAGCTGTTATGTTGAAGCAATTATTGTACTTGATAGAAAAGAAATTTGGTAAAAAAGAGAAGATGCTGATTAAATCAATTGCAAAAATAAAAGTTACATCACCTGCAAAAAGGGGAAAAATGCATTTCTGACTTTTAGTTTTGTGTTTATGGGAGATTGTTTCTATCTATGTTTATGCTCTAAAAGCTGAGGGTGCTTCTCACAGACCATCCTGGTAGATTATTCTGGTATTATCTGCTGAGCTGGAGCTAAGCCAGCTCAAAGTCTGGTTTAAAAAAATGCGAACAAAGCAGGAAGAAATAAAATAACTTTAAATTGAAAGAAAAATATAAGACATACACATTGATCAGTAGTTTTTCTTACTGATATGTGATAGGTAAATGCTAGAGTTGCTTAAAATAAGAGCAGAATAATTGTTAAATGTCAGTATATGGTAAATACTTATATAGCATTACTGAAGTGTGTAACTTCCAAGAATAATTCTTTGAAAAAATACACTTAATTAGGCCAAAAAACTGAGATCTAAATCCAATTTTCAACACTCCAAAGCTTGGATAAAGTTGTCTGGGTAAATCTTATTCTACACTCCAATTTCAAACCTGGTAAAAAATCTTTTTGAAAGAGAAAGATAGAGAAAAACCTTTTTATCTTGAAAGGGGAAAATCATGAATAATTTCAAGTGAAGAGTCAATTCTAGAACTGTGTGATCTTGCTAATGCATCGTGAGCAGAAAAAAAAAACAGTGAAATTGGATAAATAAATGATTTGCTATAAATTATTTGTGGTGAATGGTGCATCTTCTAGTTACCTGTCTGTCTTGCTGTTCTGCATTTATAATGATTGCTTCTGCTGTTGTTGCTAAAGGACCTCTTCATTTTGTGGGGATTTGTTCTGCCTTCTCAACCCAGTGAAGATAAATAATCTTGGCATATTATGTTCCAATTATAGATTTAAAATTAAATGAGAGGCATTGCCTTCACAGATAAATTAAAACCAGTCAATTGCTGAGTTGTGCAATAGTGGAGATTGTAAAGGGGATGGGAGCTAAATTTCTATAAAAATGATCAGGAAGAGTCTGTAATCCAGTTAGTTTCCTACTTAGTCAAGAGGAAATTAGGCAAATAGAGCCTGATTTTTTTCTTTTTTTGTTTTCTCTGCTTTGTGAATGAGACTCTCAATATATACTAGAGATATGTCTGTGGTGTTTACAAGCCTGGGTAGCCAGGCACCTAAATCCAATGTCCATGACTTCAGAAGTGATGAGCCTATACAGTTTCCATAGTAACTGTAATACTGTCACTCTTCAAAATCATGTATTTAGATGTCAGCTTCTACTTCGCAACACATAGCTCATGGTACCCCAAGGGTCATCTTTTGACTCTGAACCATGAGCACAACAGGACAGCTCCATTGGTCACGTTTGCTATAAGATGATGAAGAAATATGAACTATAGCTGGGTGTCAAATGTGTGTGTGGAAACATATATCAATTGTATGATTAAAGAAAATATGCTTTTTGAAGAATAGAGCACACTGATGTGCCCTGAAGCTGTGCTGATAATGGTCATTTTGTTTGCGGAAGAACTGAGAGGGAGGAGGATAGGCATGGTATTTTGCTACCTTTCTTGAGGAGGGATAACTACATAAAGCCATCCTGTCCCTTCTCTCTCTCTCTCTCTCTCTCTCTCTCTCTCTTTTTCTGCAAAGAGCCAAAGTGGCTACTGATGAATACTCTAAGCATGAGAGGTCCAGGTAACCAGGATACCGGGGGGGGGGGAAGCACATATTAGATTTGATGGCCTGCCCCAAGCGCTTCAGCTCAGTTCCTGTTGATGTTTCCATGTGAGTTGTTTGTATTTATAATCTTCTCTGTGTTTGCAGTAAAGGCTGAATTGGGAGGAGAATCAACATCTAGGTTCGATTATAATATCGTGAATAAAATTCTGCACACAGGAAGTCTGATTCCTCAGACGCAGTATATGGCAAGTGAAAAATATACAGTGTTTACAGCTACTCTGCAAAATGCCTGTATGGCCCTGGGTGAATGTTGTTTAGGATTTATCTCATCTGTTCTTGGGCAGACAGAAATGCAAAAGTAGTTGCAATATATGCTATAACTGCAGGAAGTTTGCTGGATACTGGTTGTCGGTTTATTCCAGCTTTACTGAACTTTTCCAAGCAGCTGCCAATATGCCTTTCTATTGCACATGCTAGCAAAACAACTACATTTGAAATACATAATGGATAGACATATGTAGAAGAGATGTGCATGTGAGCATACTTTTGAAAATGTTTTCTTAAATAAGGATGACTTTAAAAAGGTAACAAATTTTATCTTATCTTGGTGGCTGAACACTATAAATGCTCTTTAGAAGTGTAATGAGTCACCACATAAACATAGGAGCACTGGTACAGTAGATTTACGTACACTTGGGAAAGAAAGACACAGCCTTTCGATCAAGCTAATGGCTTAGAAGTGGCTTCAGGAAGAGTGCTGGTAATCACATTTGATGGTCTGAATTGATGGCTGATGGCTTGTAAAGGGCAATGCACTGGAGTGATTTCAGGGAGCTTTTAATAATGCTTAGCAAATGATCAGCCTGCACAGTCAATCGCTTTGTAGATGCCAATATTCGTTTCTCCCTCACGGTAAGGTCAGAGCATGAAACAAAAATAAAACAAAGGGAAGCACAAAATTGCATACTTAGTTAAGAGAATCTTGAAGAAAAAAAGATGGATTAAAGGAATACATTTTTTGTAGATGAGTGCTAACAATATTTCTCACTTGAGATTTAGATCCTACTTACAGATTCTTCTAGGATCCATATTCTGTTTATACCTATAACATGGTAAGTCTTAGAACCTACCAAATCCTGAATCATGACTATCATTTGTTGTAACATGATACACCAATATTAAGGAAGTCATACTCAAAGCAGAGTTAGACAGCAAAAAAGTATTGAGGAGCAAAGAGTCCAATTTTTCTTCTTGTCTGGATATGGGTGTAGACTTCCCAGCTTTTTTTATCCTCTTCTCCTCTAGTGGAAAGTGGCAGACCTAGCAGATGTCCATGGCCCCTTGAAAGTAAGATCCATGCCCGCTCTGTCTCCTCTTATGAGATCTGGCAAGAGTTTTCTGTTTTTTTTTTTTTTTTTCCATTGAACTCCTTCCTGAGAAAAACTGACTGAGTGAGAATCAAATGCAAACTAAGTTAGTCACTTCTTCAGAAGAGCCAATGTCCAGATTATTTAAAATATTAACAATTTTTTAATTCGTCCACTTCAGGATGACAAGTAGTACCTCCAAAAGAGAAAATCATAATTTTCAAGAGATCAAGTCAGTTGTCTGTATCTTGATGATTTCCTACCATGCTCTGCTCTCATGGCCTTGTTTTTAACTATATAATTTCCATGTTACCAAGAGTAGCATTAGAAAGACTTTGGGGTTCTGTGTTACCTGAGAGGAATGGGTTTTGAAACAGTACAGTAAGGCACTCAGCACAATAGATCTATGGCATTCTAAGCAATATGTAATAACATTTTCTTCTTATGTGTAAAAGGTAAATAATTTTCTTTTTTACTTTTTTTTTTTCCCCCCTCCAAGGAGCAATAATTAGCGCATGAGAGTATTGCAGTTAAATGAGGTGTTTTACCCCAGTGTGAACTGTTGAGTGCATTAACTTTCATTAAAGGAGACAGTCTAGCTTTTCGCTGAGCTATTGTTGTCCCCAACTTGTTTAGATGATGGACTGATGAGACATTACTTAATAATTTTAACTTGCAACTCATATGACTATTTATTTTGCAGAGTTTGCGAACAGCTTTGTTCACCTGATTCTAAGACTGGAATCATGGCATAATTCAATCTAAAGAATTGATTGTGGATACATTTTGAGTGACAGACAAAACCGAAAAAGGTTCTGTCCAAGAATCTCTTAGGAAATTTCAGAATCACACATTTCTTCAGTACACATTACTGGTTTGGCTGATACAGGATATTTTACAGTCTTTTTCTACATGTTCTATGTCTCTGCATTTCCAGGAATACTTAAAGAACAAGTCTGTGCTTTGCTTTATTCATATTTTTGTTAGGTTCATATTTGTATGCTGATGAAAATGAGATGTATACACTCTGGCTTCTGCTCAGTCTCATACTTGCCTGAGTTTCCAGTGGGTGTAATGGCATTAATTATTGCTAATCAATAGCTGTTAACAGAAGGGTGGTGAATAGATTGGAAATACACATTAACTTTTTCTAATGGTAAAACTGATTGTTTTAAATAATGCTGCTTTGTTTGCGCTTTTTTTTTTTCCCTTAATAGGGTGAAGAGGAAAATCTTAAAGTCAGGAGAAAGTTATTCTTATCCTGTTTTCTGGGATGATATTTTATATAGATAGATCATTAGTGAAAAATCAGAGAAGGAAGGGAACCCTCTGAGCTTGATTGCTAACACAGCTTGTACAAAATAAATAAATAAATAAAAAGTTTATCTAAGTATTTCCTGTTACCTTAAAGGCAGATCTTCAGCGAGTTTAAGCTGTTATTATAGCATCATACCTCAAAGATCTATACCACTTTACACAGTGTAATTTTTGGCTCCTGGGAATCGAGCTGCTGCCCTACTTGTGCACCTACACAAGAATGTCCCTTAAACTCTCTGATGCATAGTAAACTTCTTTTACCTTCTGCACTCCTCCATTGCTTTTTGTAAGAGTAAAGCCATCACATCAAAGCATATTCATTTTATGTGATTTAGATCTGCAAAGGCTCATAACTTTTATTAACTTACTGGTGGTTCTATTACCATTGTTATTGGTTTATGTAAAAATAGTAATATTGTACCCCAAGCTTCTACTTTTTGAAGAGGCTTCGGGTATAGAGATTGATATATGTATGTATATGTTAGATTTTTTCCAAGGACAGCTCTGCATCTCAGTTTTCTTTACAAATGTAAAAGTTGCCATAACTCATGCAGTATTCAAAGCACTGTATATATACCAAAACAATTTTGTTAAGAACAGAGACCTGAATACCTGTCCAGCTGAAATACTATAGTGGCTATTTTTTAAATTAAACTGTAGCACAGTGTCCAAATTGTAAGTTGGAAGAGAAACAGAAATTTTCATTGTGTGTTGTCTCTTTTGGTGGCTTTGACAAATCTTGCTGATTTTTTTTAAGTAAGATGTAGCACAGAGTAGAGATGTTCATTATATCCCTCTGCCTCTTTGCAATTTAAAATATAAGCTTCAGAAATTGGAAGATCATACAGTATTTTTTATGAAGTAGCAGATAGCCTAATTTTGTTTTCTGAGTGCTTTGCTATTACCTTGTTGGAAATGAATGTAAGAACTGTGCTAAATTAGACATTGAGGCATTTTTCTGTTAGAAAATGAAGCTTCTTGATTAAGTTTCCATCAACCAAAAAAGTTTGTGTCCTTGTAGCTCCTTGTACAGAACTGGAAAGTAAAAAATAAAAAATTGATCTTGTGCTTTATTCCCAGCTGTGAAACCTTCCATGACCAGAAATTCAGTTGAAACAGGGGAATAATAGCAAAATCTAGCTGTTACTGCTGTTAGAATTTAGGAAAAAAAAAATGACCTGGGTCATTTATGACCTGGCATAAATACGTAATACTGAAGAGTTTACAGAGTATTTATTCTTAAACCCTCACCATACCACAGAGTGTAGGGCATCCCTTAAAATGATCTCAAAACTTTTGGCATACAAAATCTAATATTATGAAAAAAAAAAAAGTCTTACCCAAGGAAGGATGAGAAGGTGAAGCTGATGTATGATGCCCACAACTCTCCAGCGGCAGGACATTCTTCATATAAAAAAACCTTCGAGTGTAGCAGAAAAAAGTACAAAGCCCAGAGGGTCTCACCAGTCTACTTGGGATGATAATTCTTTACTCTCTCCAAATCAAGAGACTGATTTTAATCCTGCACATACAAACAATGGATGCCAACTAAACACTTGTTTCCGCTCAGAAGACTGGGTGTTTTCTGCCCAGTATCTCCTTCTTTGTGTCAAAAGGAAATAACCCTTGCTGTACTCAGAAGACAAAAGATTCATCAAAGAAAGGCCTAGGGCATGAAATATTCCTGAACCCTGCAGATCTGAATCCTAGAATTAACAAAATCTAATATAATACATTGCTGCCAATATCAATAAATGTCAGTTGTTTCCTTCCTAGCTCCCCACTGGAGATATTTACAAACCGATCGCCCAAAGCTTTACTTCACGCACTTTTGTTTCCAGACTTTCAGATCATGCCATATAGTCATTTCCATCACCTCCTCAGGCTCCACCTGAAACAAGGAGTTTTCCCCAGCCTCTCTGTTTGGGAGGTTCTCTTCTGCCCGTGTCTTTTTAACCTGCTGCCAGTGTCTAAACTAAGTTGTATTTATGGCTAAATCAAAGACACTAAATCTTATTCCAGTTTCTTTGAATTCAATAATTCTCTTTCTTTCCCTGGTGTATATATATATCCACAAAGATATTTGGTTTATTATATTTATTGTAATATTAATATATTTATTATTACCTTTATTTTAATAACATAAACCAATTTTTTAAAGGACTCTTTACCTGAATGAGCTCTCTGTTCCCTTAGGCACTTAGCCTTTTTTTTTTTTTTTCTTTCTTATTTAAGTTTTTATGTCCTTTTTGGACAAAACCAACTTGAATTACAGATAATACTCTAAATGAGTTCTTATCTTTAGCTTACTCGTTGGTGCTCCTTCTTCTCTGTCTACCAAAACCCCTTAAATGATTAACCTTAGAGTCATATTAGGCTGTTTCATAGCTATGTCATTGGCAAATCTCAGTTATCCTATCGTCCATCAATACCCCGTATCCCTCTTTCTCCATCCTTTCAAGTTGATGGACCTCTATCTTATTGCAAAAATGTTCATTATCCAGTTACCTGCTCCACTTACAGACTTCTCTTGTTTTTCCTGAATAATGCCCTTGTCCTCTTCAAACTGAACTGAAGATAATGCTGCTCTGCTGCTCTTAAAACGGATGGAAAGGAGTACAGACAAGATGGATGAGCCCATGGGTACATTCAGTGTATTCTCTTGACAGCCTTTGTAAGTAGCTTTGAGGAAGGTGATAGCGCATTTATGCCACCTCTTTGAGTTGAATACCACTTTTATAAAGCTGATACTGATACAAGATTGCAGGTGGATATCTAGCGCTATTAATCAGAACTGATTCTATTCACTCTTACAGGCAACTTCCCTAGATTTAACAGAAATTGCTTGAAGTCGAAAGAGTACAATTAAATGTGCACGTATTCAGTTCTTACTTGCAATCTCATTTTAACTACTGGGAGCATAGAAAAGTCCTGGGCTGGAAATGACATTACAAAATGTTTTCTTTCTCAGGTTTATTATACAACAAGTAAATGAGTGCTTTCATATTTAAAAGTAAAGTTCCTCCATATCCAGGACCAATGCTAGAAATTAATATTCATAACAAGCTTCCTTGAGAATATAAACTAAGCACAAAGTATTCTCATACATTATTTCACATATTCTTTCAGAGGCATCTGTGATCACTTGCCAATGAAAATGCACCAACCTTTGAAAAGTATCAGGTTGGTTTCTGAGCAAAATCTGGCTTGGTCTTAGCATGAAAACTGCTTTTAAATTGAAAAAAAAAAAAAAAAAAGAAGAAGAAAATTAATGCTTTTATAATTTGATAGAAGAAGTAGCTACATTGCTGAAATTATAATTGAAGCAGAATGAGTATTAGGAAATCACAAGTTTTGTAGCATAAATTAGGTCCTAGTCCAGCCAGAAACCAGGAAATAAAATTTTTGCTGTGTGAACAGCTTGGTCACTGTGTGCATTTGCATTACGTATTCTGTTCATTTCTTGATTCCCGAAAGGTGCTCCTGCTTTCCAGTCATGTATCTGCCTTGTTATTTCAGTATGAGCAGTTCCGATACTCTTGTGTGACTGCGATACATTCAGTCTGGTCAGGAACCCGCGTGTAATGATCAAGTCATAGAAATGGTTGCTCATGCATGCTGGAAGTCTCTTTACTCAAAGGTTTTTTGGTACAGAAGGAGACAGCTTTGTACAGCTATGTGCATGAGGGGAATTCTGTTACGAAATGGTGCTTAATTCGAATTAGAAGCCAAAGACGCTTAGAGATATTACCAGCACCACACTCCGAACTGGCATTATTGAGGAAGGCCCCATAATAACTGCGTTCGCCCGCTCTCTTCCAAGAGAGCTTCTGCTTGGGAGGTGATGGGGCAGAGTTTCTGTGCTGGCGCACTGCAGTTCTGCCTCTGTGAAGAGTCTCATATGCACACATCTGCACATTTTCATGAGAAAATAATAGGTGTTCCACTTTTTTTTTTTTTTTTTTGCAGTCTTTTAAACCATTTTGACCATACATAACTACTGTAATGCCCTAGAATTTTGCCTTAAAATGAATATAGATTCATTTTGTAATTTTGGGGTGAAGTATTGCTCTAATTAAATTTTACATATTTATCTTTTGCGAATTAAATTAGTTTTAATTTTCTGGTCTTGTATTCTGTTATGTTGAGACCTCCTAAAATAAAAGATCTTTTTGCTAAAGATTAGCGATCTGAAGTGTTCCTTCTCCGTGGATGCTTATTTGATTGTGATTGCGATCAAGTCTCTTTATGCGATCAAGTCTTTTTGATGACCTGTGGTCCTTGGCTCTTAAGACTAGCACTGTAAATGTGGGCTTCCAGACCTTGAATCATACCTGTAGCTCTTCACTGAATCCTGTCAGTTTTTCAGTATTTTTGCAGTAATGAGAAATTTATTTTTATTATATTTCTTTCTTCCTGTTTCTTTTACAGTAAACACTTACACAAAGAGCAAGCTGCATGCTTATGTAAATCTTCAGAACTCATTTTAGACCAAAATTTTGTGTCACCTCTCTCAGCAGATAATGGTACTTTCAGTGAATTCTGTCCCCTCCAGTTTCTTGTGTGTGAAAGATTCTGCCTTTTGTTCATATATAATACATCTCATCTATAATTTACCATAAAGAGGAACTTTCTATTATTTATCACCTATATGAGGACATTCATGTGCACACATGCATGTGTGGGATATTTTCTTGCATAAATAGTCCTACTAATATATAAAAACTGAGGTTATCATCTAAGCAAAGATTGCTCCTAAAATTTTTGGAAATTACTGTTTTTGCTATCTTTAATATGTACCACAGGGTACTCTCCAGTAAAGTACGTTAAGAAATGATGCCTCTCCACAGAATTCCATTTTAAATGCTTTTAAGGAACTATTAGGATCATTTCAAATGTTGTCATCCTAAGACAATAAAGATGTGTTCTACCTCCATGTATTCCAACTTCTTCAGAACTTATTTCTTCAGAACTTCAGAACTTAGTCTTTTTAAGAACTAGTACTGGCATTAAATATAAGTCATATTCTAAAAGAGAAAGGATCTTTTTAAAAAAAAAAAAAAGAATCACGAGGCACTGGAGACTTTCAATTCTGTATACTATGCAACATGGTGCAGCATTAAGCTGGGACTATGACACAGTGAAATGTCCAGAACTGTCCTGAACAATCCTGTAGCCTTTCATTTGAAAGAGCAGCGGTTTATGAGATACAGGCATTTACCAGTTAATGGTAGCAAATGTATTTTGAGAGAAAAAAAAAAGCAGAATTTGAGTACACATGCTTAGACCTTGACCAGCCTATAAGAATGTCCTCTCCTTCCCCCATGAAAAGGCCTGTAGGAACTCTAGCATACAGAAATGATTGGGTAGCTGCTCTTTCTATAACCAAGGGTGGTTACTGGTGGTTAAGAAAGGTTTATTGTACTACCAGTATTTGAGTTGAGGTTTGCTGATGCAGCATCTGACCTAGAAGACAATGCTGGTGAAAGTCAGGTTTTTTTTTTTTTTTTTTTTTGAGTTATTACAGCCCTAAAGCAAGCAAATCCAGAAGATGCTTGAAATGGGTATTCTTGCATGGCTTTGGTAATGAATGCTCAGGTACTCACAGCTTCTACTTAAATAGGAAGTGGTTCTTGGAAGCATCCGCTAAGGAATATCTCAGAAATAAAGTGAGAGAGGTAGCTTTTTATTCAGCCATTTTTCAAGGTGTGAGGATAAGGGAACAGCTGTTGCCTCTGCTTGTTACTTTCCACATCCCTGTTTTCAGGTGGATCTGCATAATAGAGTTTAAAAAATAGTTTCCATAGACACAAGGCAGTGTCTATATAGCTAACTATATAGTTACAGTTACCCAAGTGAACTATATAGTCACCCAAGAGAAGTCATGTCTTTCCTTTGGCAGTCATCATCTCATGGGTCTCTTCTGCAGACTATGCCATAGAAGAAAAGATAGCCAAGTTAATGGAAAGCGAGTGTTTGAACTTTAATATCTCATTTTGAAAGATTAAGCCAAAGGAAGGCAATGTAACAGGTTGGTCACACAATCTCATCCCATCCAGCCACTTGCCATTAATTATTCAAGCCTTTCTTTGTGTTCTTGTCGGTTTGAACAGAAAAGCTGTCAGCTGTTGAGTCTCTGTTGAAGATCAGCCTTAAATCGTTATTATTGAACTGCTCCTTACTAGACTCTGGGGCACATGCTCTTGTCAGAAGGAAAAAAAGAAATGAAGCATGGTGTATTGACTTTTGGATCAGGAGCAGGGGGAGGGGGCATTATTTTTTTCTTTTTTCTCCTATCATCCACCTTTTTTTACTGTGCAAGGTGCTAGGCTTTGTACAATGTTCCCTGTGCTCCTAGGAGAACACAAGTCAACAAGGCTCAAATTACATGAGATGCATATAGGTTATATATTTTTAATGCAAATGCTCTTGGGAAGGAAATAGTGTCTCATCTCTGGGCATGGTGTTGAATGCAAATCCTAGGGTCAGTAATGCAAACTCTTGGGACTCTGCCTAAAGGAATTTTTGTGAAGAAAAATTGACTTTTTCCTGGGAGATAAAGACTGTGAACTATGAAAGTAATAATGTTGACCCAAATAGCAGTTGCTCAAGAGATTGAACCAGTGCAGAGTTTGCTTAGAATAAATGCCATGCAGCTGTCAGATTTTGCTATATTAATTTTCTTTTTATAAGATTCATTTATGGCTGTTCACATCCCTAAGCCATTGGTTGCATAAAAGAGTGTTCTCGGATTAAAGTTGAATATCAAGAAAAGAGAACAGAAATAGTTTTAGTCCAGAGCTCTCTTCTTTAGTACTTTTATGCTGCCTAATTTTGAAAAACAGGGACAATTATTTTTAAATGTTCTTATCTAAGGGACATTAGCATTTTTAATATGATCATATGAAATGTCAAGTCCTCAAATCTACAGTATGTTTTCACAAGGAAAGTAGTTTAAAGCAAATTAGGTAAATATCCCTACATTATATAAATTTGTTTGAAAAAGAGTACTTTTAGACCTTATGCATTTAAAGCGTGTAGAGTTAGAGTTCTTTCAGGGTAACTGCCATGCCTGTAAAGAAAAACAGTCCCCAGATCTTTTAAATCCCTTTTGAGGCCCAGTCTGATGGTTTAAAATGAGAAAAAAATGTTTATTATATGGTCCACATGTTTCAAAATGCCCTTCTACTTAAAGGTACATTTTGTACAGATGTGTTAATCCTTTAAAAACAAATAGCATGTGTGCAGTTGGGTAACAGATCATGGATGTGTTTGACATATTATGTCTGCTACAGATAGACTATTCCCATCATCAGTGAAAAGTATAAAGTTTACATTCTGCTCATCCTGGATCAACTCTACATTTCTGCTAAGTCAATCCTGTTTAGGCAACATTTTTGCTGCTCAGGTTTCTGCAAATGTAAGAAATGTCCATTTTTTAGATCTTCATGCATAAATGTTATTGCTGAGGAAGCGCATAGTGTGTGAAAACAAGAAATTACCAAAAGCAAAAATATCTGGATATTTTATATACCCCAAACAGTAACATGGCTATGGTCCCTACCCCTTCCAAGACAGGATTTGGGGAAGGAAGGGAAAGGGTGATATCTTGGTAAGAATGCTCTAAGCTGTAGTGTCTCCCTTCATGGGTCATATCTTCCTATGGAAAAGCCTGAAGTATTCAAGCATTTGTGCTAATGTCATATGATGTTACTACAGGAAGGCCACTCTGTAACTCAGCATTTAATGACTTCTGTAGTTAAGGAAACAGAAAATGACTGCTCAAGAAAACTCTTTGTGTGCCATGTTAGTTTCTCTCTGCCTTTTTTTTTTTTTTTTAATGTAATAATATTCATTTTCAAAAACATATTTTATAGTGTTTAAAATTAATATTTTGTTTGACTATGAACCAAAATATAATACTTAGAATCTAAGCTTGTACTAATTTGAACCAGAATACCATGGTTTTGTTAGCATTCATCATTTAAAAAAATAGAATGTAGGACATTACTTTGGCTTTTGTTGTTTAATAAACAGCAACCCTAAACTGGAACTGTAATTGTCAACCAAACAGATTTTTTTTCCTTACTTGTAGAATGAAATTTGTCATTATCTGTGAGTTTAGGAAAAGTTAGCAAAAGCAGGAGAATGCTTAAGTCAGGCTTGTCTGAAGCATGTAGTCTGATGAAAGGCTGTATTTTCAAAATAATTCGTTTCAAGATACAAAATGGACAGCTTTGCAAACAAAAAGAACCCAGTGTGCTTGCAAACACTCTGACGATAGAAAAAGTAGTAACATTTTGGTGACATATAGAGCTTCACATATTCGAACTGTGTCCTTGTTGTGTACTTACACAAAGGGTTGAGTAGTGTCTGGCAGGTCTTCAGGAACAGCACGTAAAATGAGAATCAAGGAAATATGCTTCTATGCTTAAAACCCAGTACCTGGATACAGAGTTCCTGAATCTGTCGAAATTATGCTATTGGGCAAATCAATCAGCTTTACTGTCCTTCAATTTTCCAATTGATTAAAAAGTAGAAATGATGAAAATTACCTTAGAGAGGGGTTCAGGCATATTTGCATAATCTTTCTGATATCTAGAAAGGCTTCCAAGTCATGATTCTTTATGCAGCTCATAAATATATATGAAGACAATAAAGAACCCTTAAATATTTATGTTTATTCTAAAAGAGTGATGCTTGTTGTGCCTATAATCGTATTTTTCCTTGTGCTGCCAATCAAAGGAAAGTAATATTACAGAATCAAAGTAATCTTTGTGAGAAGGTTTAGAACTGCACCTCCTTCTGAGTTTTATCTCGCATATATCTTTGAAATCAAGTTGGATTGAAATACTCCATAAACCTTGAGTTGGTTCTCAGCATAAACCATGTCATGAATTTAATCCATGCTGAAGTGCTATGTTTACCAAACCCTTTTTATTATTAAGAAGTTAGTTTGCCTAAGATGTCAGCCTCAACAGCAAAGAGCCTAACTTGACAAAGTACAGAAAATGAATGGCAGGATAAACATATCTACTTACAGCATTATAATATAATTCAGATTTAAAGTGTTTCTGATTATAGCAATCTTATAAGAATTATGAAACTTTGTAAACATCAAAAAATTAGGACTATGTGCATAATAAATCCCCATATGATGATGCAACACAATCTGGAAGCAAATTCACAGAAATTGTCTGCTGTTATTTCAATATAAAATCTGTGGGGGGCTTTTCTGCCTGCAAAGTTGAATATATGTGTGGCTTATTACATGTAATATCTAGTTACTATTTTTCTAATATTCCTTTATGAAATAATTTCACTGGATGAGAATCAGCAGGAATCTTTTTGTTTCAGAATACAATACAGGCCATTCTTTAAATATTTCTATTCCTATTTTTGTACTCCCAACGCTATAGCTCTTCTGCTTAAAACACTGCTTCATCAAATATGATGATGTTATGTTTCATAGGGATCTGATTAAGATTCTGTATCTTTCCATACCAAGGAAAATGTATATCAAGTCCTAAAAGATTGGAGTAGCTTAGCAGGAGACTCTGCAAAATGGAAACCACCTGAGAAGTACTCAGAGCTGAAAGAACCTAAATCCATGAAATGTATGAAATGCAGCTTTGTGCCTCTGCAGAAGGAAGTATCAGTGAAAGGAGAAGTATTTTTCCATGGGTATGTTCAGTGTGGAAATAAGAGAGTATGAGGAAAGAGAAGTATCTAGAGGAAAAGCAGTATTTATCTAATGGTCTAGGGAAATTTTCTTTATGCATTTGATTTTTTAAAAGGATGCTGAAAAGCAGTGTCATAGAGTTAACATCTTCTTTTTGTTCACAAAGATGGAAAGGTACATAATAAATTGCTCTTTTCCTTCTTTTAAAAATTATTCAGTGAGTACCACACTGTTGTCCCCAAGGGACTGGGAGTCTCAAGAAGCAATTATTTAATTTAGTTCTAATTCCCAGAGGAGTTGCTTCCTTTGACGGTGCATATTTTGAATAATGTTTATCCAATGGACGATATAAGTTCACTTGCCAAACTGAGAGAGAAAGAAAATAACTCCTTCTCCGATGCCTCGTGAAACTCTTAATAGCTTTTCACGAGGGAAATGGATATCATTCAAAGTTTCTCACAGGAGTGCTCCTCCAACTTGAGATTCTTCATTACCTCCTCAGTTACCTGCAAAATAAATGTGGTTAAACATGCAGGGCCACTGAGCTGCAGCAACTCTAATTAATGTAGCATAATATTGATTATTTGCAGTTAGTTAAAAGAATGCTGCTGCCACTGGCACTTGTAAGGCTGTGGTGTATTCTGATTGTATTGTGTATAGCAGTGTGTATGCTGCATATACAGAGACCCTGAAGCTATCAGCTGCTGAGGTGCTCATTGGATGATGGTCACAGATCGGAGGAGATGCAGATCCTCACTTTACCTAATAAGTAATGTCTTGCTTTTGTTTAAATTTACATGCTGATAAAAGGAAGAATGGGTTAGGTTCCCTGGTGCTGTAAAGATCAAGGCATAAGTTTATCAGTTTAGATGTTTTGGATACACAAACAAAAGCCTGAAAGAAGAAATTTTAGTCCTCCAGACAGCTCAGTGGAGCTCACGGGAAAAACTGGATTCTGTTTAATCAGAGCCCCTAAAATTAGCAAGTGATCTAAAATTTCCTTGCATTCTTAGAAATAGAAAGCAGCTTGCACAGCAATGTATGCAAGGGCCCAAATTATCTAAATCTACAGTATTAAAGATAATTATGGTTTTATTTAATATCCTGACAGTTAACAATGGCTGGAGAACTGTAGCTACTAATGCCTAATATATTCATAACAAATTAAAAGGGTGGCCAACTAAATACAAATATCATGTGATTACTGCTGTTTATACCATCCAATCCTAAAAAATAGTCACAATTAACATTACAGTCTGTACACAAAAATAAGCTCCTGCAAGCACGTATTCTTTAAAAGAGAGAGCATGTTCATTCATCCTTGAATATGCTATAGGTAATGTAAATGAAACCGGTATTGATAGTTGGCATGAAATATATTTTTGCAGCTTCAAAAACAGGAAGGGGGCAGTAAAAATGATCAGCATAATTTGTCTAGCACTGGTTTTCAGAATGCCCATTGTCGCAGCATCTGAAATTATTTGGAAGCTGTTAGCGCTGTGCACATCATAGCACTGATGCTTCTAAGTCCTTCCTTATGCTGTGGTTACAGAAACACAGAATTAACTTGTATTACAGTTGGACTCCAAGCAGCTAAAACCACAAAAACAGACACCAGCAGCTTTGAAAACCTGCTGGATTCCTGAGCACTGTGTTCAGACCTCAACCCCTCTGAGTTTGTACCCAGCACGGGGCCTCTTGTCTCATGGTAGTATTGTAACTGAGTCAACAGACAATCCTTTCTTTCATCTTAATTTATATCACCTTTTCTTTCTTTCTTTTTTTTTTTTTTTTTATTTTTCTCACAATCTAGACGTGCAAATAGGCATTTTTGTTGTTGTTTTTAGCATAAATATGTTTCATGTGAAATATTAAGGGATATCTGGAAACTATAGGCTCTCTGAAATTTCAACCATAAGAGACAGTAAAGGATATTGGAATAGAGAGACAAACACCATGATAACTAGATTTGACTAAACCCATTTTTGCTGAGAGATACAGAGTTACTTGATTGATCCCTAATATTCCATGAGATGCAGGTATCAAAATAGCACTTTTGTGTTAACTATTTTCCTCAGTGTAGTTTTCTATTTTTCCACAGAAAGCCGTTTAGCTAAGAGTTGTTTGCGGGTTCCGAGGAAAATATTTAATGATCTTGCTCTGTTTGTCTCATAAGCTTTTAAAGAGATTGTGATGATGGTTGAAGCTGGACTTTAGGGTCTGGACTAGCTCTGAGCTACTCTGCCTGTGGGGCAGCACATAGCAGTAGGACTGCAGCTCATTTACCACTGTCCACTGATGTAGACTGAGCTGGTTTTGAAATGGAGATCCTTTCTGGAGAGGGACCTGCTTAAAAAGTGGGGAGGTGTGATGAGGAAAAGGAGATAAAGGTAATGGTGAAAGAAAATGATCTTCTGATTGTTTTGACCTATCACATATACAGAAAATAGACTTTACATATAGGTTACAACTGGAACCAGATCAAGCCATAGGTTTCAAAATGCTGGTGTATAACCTTAAAGTTTTGCACAGGGAAAAAAAAAACAAAAAAAAAACAAAAAAAAAAAAGAAAAAGAAAAGAAAAAATCTTTTATAACTCTGTAACTCTAAACAGACTATGTGTCATCGCATTACAGAATCACAGAGTGGTTGAGGTTGCCAGGGACCTCTAGAGATCATCTAGTGCAGCCCCCCTGCTCCAGCAGGGACACCCAGAGCACGGGGCACAGGGCGGCAGCCAGGCGGGTCTGGAAGATCTGCAGAGAAGGAGCCTGCACAGCCTCTCTGGGCAGCCTCTTCCAGGGCTCTGGCACCCTCACAATACAGAAGTTCTTCCTCACATGGGGATGGAACTGCCTGTGTTTCAATTTGTACCGACTACCCCTTGTTTTGTCACTGGGCACCACTGAGAAAAGTTTGACTCCTCCCTTCAGGTATTTGTTGATAAGATTTGAGAATAGAGAAAAAAAATGAAGGAAAGCCTCTGCTGAGGAGCTGAAGAAAACTTCAGGCCTGCAAGCTCAGTCTATTCGATAGAGATGCATCTCTCTGAGCTTCAAGGAGCCTGTAACAACAGATCAAACGTACCAGCAGCCCCTTTGCCTCAAACTACCACTTCTCATGGCATTTCTATTTGCCTTTTTCCTTATGTCAGGAAAAAATGGGAAGAGTAAAGCTCTCATAAATCCCCATCTCATTTTGGGAGCACTTGACACTCTTCATACTGATTTTTTCTCCCAGAATGGAAGCCTCTCCAGTTATCAAAATCCAGGTTTATGAGCATAAAGTTCCAGATGAAGTAGTGCAAATAGGTATTTTCTTCCTTAGCAGGTGTGCCTCCAGCAGGGAGGAAGTCATAAGACAAGAGAGCACTCATGGCTACTGCTGCTGCTGGGAAATTTTAGTTAAAACGCTAAATTTAAAGTAATTTAAGTTTAATCAACTCAACAGGTTTGTTGGCTCTAGGTTGCAGGGCAATGCCATAGCTTCCTTCCCTCTCCTCTTCTTCTCAAAGTCAGGGGCAGGCAATTTCTCTGACAGCTAGAGGGGTGATGGCAGCACGCTCCAAAGATACAATTTATGAACTCCAGAGCTAAGAGCATATGAGAAGCCAGAACAACCAGTGTCACTGTCTGTGGGGTCTGCTGCCAGGGCCTGTGAACTTGACCGCATCCCAAGAGGAGCACAATACGCTGCTCCGAGGAGCGTAGTCATCTTCTGACCATCCGCACCATCTACTGTGAGGATTACTCCCGCTCCTCACACAGGAGGCAGAAATTATGCAAGCAGAGCTTGGCAGAATGAATTGCTGCCTCCCTCCGTCCTTGCCACCATTCTCCTTCCTCACCTCATCTCTGGTTCGTGTCTGAAAAGCCTTTGCAGGCCTGTGACTTCAGGGCACGGTTTAAGCACGGCTGCCTCAAGCACATTTTCCATGCCCAGAGCAGCAGATTGTTTTGCTTTGAGAGTGATGTTGCAGAAGTGCAATAAAACTGAGTTATCAGTTATTCCTCACCTTGGCTCTGTGGGGAAGCTTCTGCCCTTGCACACACAGGTCAGGGAAACTATACTAAAGTCTAACTAGCGAAAGCACTTCTGTCCAGCAGAGGTGACAAGTACAGCTGCTGAAAGTTTATTTGTGCTATATTATCATTTGGCAGATGATTAGAACAGCCATCTGTTCTTTTAATTTCTATCAGCTCAATTTAGAATGCAATAACATAATGTCATAAGACGCATTTACGACAAAGTCAAAATCAAATATGATTTTTTTAAAACCATCTTGAGAATAACATCACTCCTATTTTAAGACTAACAGCATGCTCAGGGAAAAAGGCATGATAAAAGAATAATTAATGTTGCAGTTTTAAAATATTCTAATTTTCATACTAGAATACTTTACACTAATTCCACACAAAAGTGTTCACATTTTCTTATGAATTATACATGAGAACAATTTCACATAGGAAACCTAAACAGAATTAGTTTAACTTATTACCAAGACCTGTAAAATCTTATTTTAATCTCTGATATTATACAGTCTAATGGAAGGCATTAAATTCTTACATAAGAGCAATTTCATAATTGTTAATGTGACCTCTTCTCACTTCAAGAAATGAATACAAGATTTGCCAGTGCAGCTAAACTTTAATGAAGTCACTGGATTATTTAGGGCAGTAGTCAGAAGACAGTAAAATGACGGGTATACTTCTAAGGCATCATCTATGGGATTTGAGGCCCTTAGTTAATATTGGTCAAGCCTAGATTAGGCCCAGCTCTTCTTCCTCTTCCCCACTTCTTCTCTTCACAGTTTTATTACTGTGATATGTATGTCTTCAGAACAAATGGATCAGTAATATCTCGGAAGAAAAAAAAAAGTTTCAAATAATGAATGAAGATTGGAAAAATAAGGAAATATTTGTTGGTAAAATATACTAATTATTCAAACATTGGTGGAAGAGTAAATCACTATATGCCTGGGTGAGTTATTTAGGGAGATTTGGACCACATGATAAAGGTATCCCATCTTAACATGTAATACAGCCAATTCTAATGTCAAGAAAAAAAAAGAAAGACAATAGATTTAGTTAAGAAAAGGAGGGAAATCTATTCTGTAAGACTGTGACTCTGAAAGGACATCGTAATCAGTTGTGAATAACCAAAGCAACCTAGTGTGGATAAGAAGACTATGCAGTTCCTGTATCTATAAATGGAGAGAAATTTTGTACAGAAGAGAGTGGTGAGATTCTGCATTCAATATTACTGAAACTGTAACTGAGCAATTGTGTGCAGTAGTGTGAGGCAGACTTGGAAAGAACTTTAAAAATTGGTAAGGTGTTGGACAAAAAACAGAGGAATATTTCAAAGTGTGAATAGTTCACAGTAAATGAACTAGGAAGTTCAATCAATTTAACTTATTAAAGAGATAAATAGTATAAGAGGTAGTTTCCTCATGTTCTGTAAGTAGTGAAATGGACAGATTTCTGACTAGAGAGAAAATGTAAACACAGGCACAATAAGATTCAACAGCTGGGGTCAAACCCAGATACACTGAGATCACAAACAATGTACTAAATTTTAAAATTGACAGTAATTAACCATTGGAATAATTTACCCATGGGTATCATATACTCTCTGCTGCAAGAAGTCTTTAATCATGACTAATGTCTTTTTTAAAAGCCGTAGATTAACTTTCAGATTTGGACTTGACAGAGGATTTAGTGGGTGAAGCATGGAAGGTCAGAATAAATGACCCTAATTGTTCTTTCTAGTCCATGGATCTATATCTATTTCAGTCTCAGAGTGAGGCAAACTCATGTATTAGTGGCAGATAGGGAGCTGGAAAAAGAATTATGAGTTCTATTCCTGTGTTTTTCCATCGACTTCTGCACATCAATCCATGTATCTCAGTAAACTCCATTGTAAAACAGTAAAAATAGTAATTATTACTATACTTGGCTACCTAACCAAGGCAAAGAGTAATAAGGATTCCTAATATCCCTTGATTTTTTTTCATGAAAGACCTAATAGAGATGTTGGGCCAGATTTGCAAAGGCACCAAGCATTAAAATCTGAACCTGAGGAAACAAGTAAAAGAAGTGAACATTCAGCATCTCTGAAAATCAAATGCCAAAATTATTATAATCAAGTATTCAAAGGATTAATACAAACACTGCTGAGGAGGGATAATAAATGGGAATTATGAAATATATTTTGACAGTGTTCTTTTTAATTGTTGTGAAGGAGGCTTCTCTGCCTTCCTCCCTTGAAACCTGCTAACAGCCAAACAAACAAAAAGCTTCAGTTTATCTGAAAGAATATTCCGTTTAAAAAAAAATCCTTATTTGGCATATTAAGGAGCTAAGTCAAAAAAAATTAGACTCTGTTGCAGCAAAGTAAGAGCAATTATATTAAATGTGCCTCAAGAATAGAAACCTCCCCATGATCAACAGGGTAATAAAAGCTTGTCGATCCCCATCCTGGTACATTTCTAAACACTTTTTGAAGTACAGTACAGAGAACGCACCAACACTTTGGCTTTGTCACAGTTGACAGCCTGTCGGTTTTAATGAAAATGCTCTCCGTTTAGAAGATGACAGAAATTACATGCATTTCCCCTTTTATTTTTCTGTCATCTTTTCTGTCTAGCATTTTTACAGTATAAGGAGGAGTTAGTTATTAAAGCATTACATAAGTATGTAAAATATATGAAGAAGAAGAGAGGAAAAGAAAAAGATTTAGCCCTGCAATTATACACAATATGTGTTGGTGAGAAACGTATGCTGTGGGATAACATCTGATGTGTGACAATAACTGTTTATTTTTAGTTATTTTTAAAGAGTTTGAGGCAAAAAGTCTCTAGATAATGCATTAAGTGAAGGTTTTATTATACAATTGCCTGAATAATTTCCAACAGGAAGATGATCTAAATGGTGTTAGGTAGCTCAAGTATGTTCATCACTTCTGTAGAAAACAGAACAACAAGATAACACTGAGCAATTTCTTGGCTCTGCACAGCTTTCATAAAGCTCTTTTAATAAATGGAAAGCTTTTAATAAATGTACTGACTGTGTTTGACACAGATGTGTAAGTGTATTAGAGAAAATTTGCTGCCACAGTTGAGAAGGCTTCGCCTCCAAATGCAAGGCAGTACTATGTGCTCTCAAAACAACCTACATATCTATACATATCCTTCCACATGGAAGTAGGCACTCCATATACTTCCTTAGACTCAATTCCAGTGTAAATACTACTCGGATTAAAGTGCACAAGGTAAGAATATGAAGGAAGTGAGCTTCTAGTACTTTGAATGGAAGCTATGGATTTGATCTCTAAATTTCTGTGACAGTTACTTGATGCTTATCATAAGAATAGAGAGAAATTTAATTATTAATGATGGCCTGTATGGGTCATAGCTCTAAATTACACTTAATTCTCAGAGGACCTACTGAAAATAGTGAAATATTTTTGAAAGTAGGCATAATAGAATTTGTTTTTAAAACTTTGGACATGTTTATATGATCTTAAAATTGCACATACAAGTAATCTCCAACAGTGTGACTCTTTGTAGAAATGGAGTTACGTATTACAGAATCACAGAATGGTTAAGGTTGGAAGGGACCTCTAGAGATCATCTAGTCCAACCCCCTGCTCCAGCAGGGACACCCAGAGCACGGGGCACAGGGCGGCATCCAGGCGGGTTTGGAAGATCTCCAGAGAAGGAGCCTGCACAGCCTCTCTGGGCAGCCTGTGCCAGGGCTCTGGCACCCTCACAGGAAAGAAGTTCTGCCTCACATGGAGATGGAACTTCCTGTGTTTCAATTTGCACCCATTACCCCTTGTCCTGTCACTGGCCACCACCAAGAAGAGTTTGGCCCCATCCTCCCTACATTCACCCCTCAGGTACTTGTACACATTGATCAGATCTCCTCTCAGTCTTCTCTTCTCTTTTGTTTCACAAGTTGTATGTTTCACAAAGTTCCCAGAAAAAAGAAAGGTGTGTGGAACCCTTGTACAGTGAGTACCATTTCTGCCTCTCAGCTGCTTAGGTGTCCAGTCACTTGACACAAATGCAAAGCGTGTGCAGATTTACTGGTGGGACCACAACAGTCACAGCCACCCCATTAACACTTTCTGATGCTCACGTGTGCTCCTGGGCTCATGATGTGATAGCAGCTGAGAAATCTTTGCACTGACATCTGCCCCAACATGATTTGGTTATAGAATTGCATCCTTTGCTGCATACATACATTTCTTAAAAAGTCTGGTGCAATCCTTGGTCTGGCTCCAGAGGACATGTCTACATGGAGCTCACAGATCCAGCTCAGGACCCTTGAGACCCTGATAGCCACATGGCATTGCTGTGGACCAGCGCATGGCTAATTGGCTATCCTAGCTGTAATGCACGGTGGGTCAGTGCTCACCCTGCTGGAAACAGGAGCAGGAAGAAGTTGCCTTTGCCTCCATGCCCATTATTAACCCTTAAGTCCTTAAATGGGATTCACATCTCACGAAGCTGTCATTTCATGCTGCCTGCACATTAAGTCAGACAATTGGGCTTTAATTGCCTGTAGTTCGTGTAACATATTTCTTCGCAAAGGAAGATTTGCTTTATGAATATTTCAGGATGGAATTTGCATCTGACACAGGAGACCATCATCCCAGGGGTTTTCACATCAAAAATCTAAATATCCTTTCTAACCTAGAATTAGGGATGAAAGTAAATAACCCTTGTTAACAGATACACAGACATTGAGTGCCTAAGTGATGAGGAGGAGATAGGTGGAATGGGTCAAGTGATTGTGTCTGAGCATTTGGGGACTGTAAAAGGAAAAAGGGATAAATATTTAGCAAATTAATAACTGCTGGGTAAAATGTTTTTATTGAATTAGCTTATTCTTATTAAATGATTTATATCGTGTCCTCCAAATGCTGCAACTGAACATTTTCAAATCTAAGATGCAAAATAGCATCTTATGAAACAAATCCAGCCTTTGTATAAATGAGATCCATAATACACACCATCACTTAGCCTACATGCACTTTATATGTTGGGCCTGAATATAATGTTGCTCCAATAGTACCTCATTGCTTCAGAGAACGTTCTTGTCTTCTGGTCCTCTTTCCTTGTCCTTCACACTAGCCATAGTGTCTCACAGGGTAGCGGGCAGTTGCTTAACATCTTCCATGCCTCTGTAGTAGGGATTTATTTTGTTATTATATTACCTAGTGATGGCACATCACTGGAAAAAGAAAGGCATTTTAAAAGGGTATGTATAGTGTTTGTTGTATTTTTCCAGTGTTGTGATCCAATTCTGCTTCCATACTTGTGCCTTGATTTTGAGAACAGGGTCAGCCAAGAGAAGTCATAACTGTGATTCTGTACTCGTACAAACAAGAGGGAAGTGGGCTGAGGTTGCTTTATTCAGTGTTGTGCCAGTCCTGTCCTGTGATGTAAAGTGTTTCAAAACACTTTTTTTCCATTATTTTAGACTAAGGTTTAAAGGAGGTGGCCCTCTATAGTAAAACCATTTCCTTTTTGTCTTTTCTCTGCTGGATTGTACCTTGATGCATTCATGAGCAAGCACCTTTACTACTGTTAATTATTCACTGTTAATTATAAAGACATTGCTCAGATCTAGCTCTGAGAAGATGAAATATTCCTTTTTTTTATTACTGGATTTTAGTTCTTATTGGCTTTCATTTTTGTGTATCCTTACCCTTAATTTGGTAGTCAGGTGTGATTTTATAATACACACAAAAAGATACTCATATTCTTCCCGAAGTGAACTTTTCATTGTAAAAAAGAAAACAAAACCTAAAATTAGAATTTTATTTAAGCCCTTCATTTAGGCACAGAGTCAGTGAGCCTGCTTACATTGTACTTCTCCGCTTGCAGACTTCAAATATCCACAGCAGACTAAATATATTAGTACTGAGCTCCAAAGAGCCCAGCCCATTCTGCTGAGGATTGCTCTACATTAGCACACAGGAAACATGGACAGAGAGAGGTGAGACTGTTTCTGACACTCATGGTCTCTATATCTAGCTCAAATATGTCCAGCTGGGGCCAGGTTTTTTGTCCTTGTTTTCTCTTTTGCACTCACACCTGAAATAGTCTACAGAGCAAGTATATGGTTTTTATCTCTAGTATTCTTTTGCAAATAGGACCCATATCCTTGGGCAAAAATTTTGTACTTTTGTGAGTTTCTTTCATCTTCATTGATGTCTTTAGTCTTACTTTTTTTTGATCCTTTTTGCTGTGTTTTCTTATTGCACCTGAGCAATGAATGCCATTTTGGCTAATGCTGTTTTATTATGCATGTCAGCCTAGACAGGGTTTCTAATATGTATAACTCTGCAGGTGAATTAGTGTCATATTACACTCTAACGTTTGAATTAAACTGGATTAAACTCTGCATTAGAAATTTATCATGTGTTTTATTTCAGTACCTCTTGCATATCTGTGATTGTAATGTCCACCATGGAATCCTCCTTTCCTTCACTAAACACATTTTCTGAATAGATCCCTATCTTTTTTACAGGAAGTGCACATAAATAAACATCTTTCTACGCATAACTGGCAGCTTCTAAACTGGCAATAAAACCTTCAGGATACAGTAAAAACCTGCAGATATTTAAAACAACGCAATTTCTTGTGTCTTTCAGGACCTAGATTTCTCATCACATCCACGGGAGCCTTGTATATTTTAGATGTACAGAATGAGGATGGACTGTACAACTACCGATGTATTACAAGGCACAGATACACTGGAGAAACGCGACAAAGCAACAGCGCAAGACTTTTTGTATCAGGTGCTTCCATATATTTCATGTATAACTAAGTGCTGTGTATGCCTGTCTTTGCTGTGGAGAACTGATGGGGCAGGTTCCTGTGTCCATAGGCACTAATGATCGACTCCTCTGTCAAATGAATGGCAGAAGTGGTCGGCTGTGAGATTAACTGCTGCTACTGCAAACTAAAATGTCCCCATTTTAAATTGCCTTTTTTTTCCTCCATTTCTCTCCTCCTATTAGATATTTCCAGAGAACCTGCAGGGTGCTTGGATTGGCTTTGGCATTTATTCCAGTGATTTTATTAGGTACCGAGTGCTTTATAAAAGGACTTTGGCTAGAATTCATCTCATTAAAAGTAGACATTTACAGAGAAAATGTCCAGTCACCTTAGCTTCTGTATAATCAGTGGAGAGGAACAGACAATTTTAGGGGTAGTTTTTGTGACCTATTTCAGCTGCCTGCTTTGGGGTGAGATGAATTGTCCCATGATGTCTATTGCTCTCTGTTAACTGTATAGAAGCCCAAGGCATTTAGCTCAGCTTTAGGTACTTCCACTGCAAAAGTCTGAAGTTAGCTGAGATGCATTTTAGTCTTCCTCTTCACTCACCACGCTCCTTCCCCAGAGTAAAGGGTGTTTTCTCCTGCTTACAAGAGAGCACTCCAGACAGAAAAGGGTTTGTGACCTGGCTCAAGCTGCTAAGGGTGCAGGTAGGCAACAGAGTTATCAGGCTGCTGCCCGTCGGCAGATCTACTAGTCCTGGGGCAAATGGCCTTGTACAACACGTGTGAAAACTGTAAAGCAGAAACTAGGTGGGGTATTTCCACTTTTCTTTCTGTATGCAAATCATCTCATGATTATAAAACAGTACTGTATTTCTCCAATTCTCTCTTCTTACCATTTTGTCCCAGGGAAATGAGGTGGCAGTTGTGGGGGAGGTGAGAAGGAGGAGCAGATCCTAGGCCCGGATTTTGAGCTTGCTCTTGAACACGCCTGTGTAAGATTAGCTCTTCCCCATCTCTCCAGCCCTCTCACGTTTGCTGGACACCTATAACTGCACCCTAAATTTCAATGTGTGCACATTTATGATTTGCTCCCAAATCAGCAGAATTAGCAGGCAGCATATCCCAGGCCTTCTGCTTTCTTGCACTGTGTCCTTGTGTTATACAAGACATGTCCAGCTACCCACTGAATAGCCTACATACCTTTTTTTTTTTCCATTTCACTAAGTTCTCACATAACCTTAGTCTTAAAGCTTCATCAGTGTATGGTGACCATTACAAGCTAACAGTTGTAGGTATCATTCTCCTCTTGTCTTGACCTTATCCTATTGTCTTTCAGTCTTTTTATCTGAAAAATCTAGTGATTAGATTGCAATTTCCCACCTCACTTTGAGAGCCATAAGGGAGAAAGAAGTGGGCATAAAGGGTTGCATTAGCAACGTACTTCTTGCCCAGTATGAGTATTGCTGAAGGATTCTGAGGCCTTCTGAACACACAAATCAGTTCTTAAACATACTAATGCTAAAAATAGTGTGATTGTTCAGGTTAGAATTGCTTACCAGTCAGATTCAGGAGCTTCTTCCTTTGATATGTGAGCCCTGTGGATAAAACTCTTGTCTTTGCTTTTTTCCAGCCAGATGAAGAAATATTATTCCTGCACAATAATCTGCCTGCTTTGGTCTTACAAGGAAAGGCAGGCTCTTATCCTTCTCACTGACTCAATTTTATGGTCTCTTTCTGTATGATATCATGCTAGGGCTGAGCCAGTAATAATATAAATAAAATTGGGCTTGTATCTTGGTTACCACAGGAAATTTTCTAGTTATTTCACTGGAAAGGGGGGAAAAGTAAAAGCTTAGTCCCTTCTGTAGTTCATGTGCCCTGTCTGGACTACCTAAAAAGATGTACCCTGTCTGGACTTCTCTTTTTATTTTCCTCCTCAGACCAAACTATTGTAGTTATGGACAGAGTTGGTCTCTAAATATTTCTCTTACATGTTTTCTTTTCCTTTAGTGGATCTTTCTATATTTAAAAGTAGTGAGTCTTTTAAGAACTGAGATGAGAGTCCATGAATATAGTCTACATCAGAGTCCATATATAGTCTACATACACTTCATATGCATTTTTAGCTTGCCTTTTACATTCTTATATATTCTCTGCTTAGCTGGGGATGAAGTGTTTGGTGTTGAATATTCATTACTGTTTTATCAATTCATGCAAATTCTTTTATAGCTACTGGCTGATATGTTTCTGATGAGAGACAACAAGAAGTTGCTTTAAAAGGAATATGTTCTTGCCTTCATTGACTTAACTTTACAGGCATCTACAGAGCAGAAAAAAAAAATTGTGGACATCTTCCAGTTTGGCATGTAGAGATTTATTTAGCTATTGACACAAAAGTTACTGGACATGTGTCGCTTGAATTTAGCATGGACTGCTCATTTCAATATTCTTTCCAGTTAATGGCAGAGACATGTCTTGTAAGCATACCTAACTAAGTAATTTAAAATTCATTTGCTAATGTCAAAGTACTTGCAATCACACCTACATCTAATCAACGGCTGTGTCAATATACCCTCAAAGAGACCAGTGTATTAGACATGAGTAAAAGGGAGATCAGTGTAGGAACTTTCTCTGCGAGACAGGAATCTTAGCAAAGTGAGTTAAAGAACATCATAAGTAAATATTGAAATAAGGCCTTTTTTTGCTATTTTATTTATTTATTTATCAGCTACTTGTTGATTTATTATTTAGTATTTTTTGATGCAGTAGCTGTAAGACATCTTACCTAAGTGGGCTTGCTGCACAAAACTAGGTCGCATCAGGCTCCTTCCCCAAGCATTTTCAAGCTAAAAGACCCAGCCTCACAAGTAGTTTACTGTCTTTGGTGAGGTACATGCACCTCTCAGGAAGCACTTTGACAGATATCTCTGAGACACACAAATACATCCCGGCAGCTGTATATTTAGTTGAGAACTGTTTTTCTCAGAAAGTTGAGCACAGAAAGTCGGAGTATTAAGTTGTAAATTGCTATTGCCACCTCAAAAGGCCGGCCTGTTGGATAGTCTACAGAGGGTGATTCCCATGTCTATCCATTTCGTTTCTGGGAGTAAATCACTCCTTTAATTCCAAACCTTCTGACTCCTGAGAAACATGGAGAATTTGTTTGCTTCATTCTAGTAGAGCAATGCAGGGACAGAAGCAATAATTGTAAAGGCAACATGTTTCTGTCTCCTCATCCCTCTGATGGGAGACATGAAGGATGGTGAGAGAAATGGTTGCCACCTGGAAAAGTTCCAGTGGGAAGATTTCCAGTTAATCATGAGATAGATATTTAGTTAGTTCATGCTGCTGGATCTCAGCCACCACTACTGAGATATTATGGACTAATGGCTGGGACACAGTAGCAAACTGTAGTGTACAAAGCACTAGGGAGGAAGTCAAACAAAGCATTTGTTTGCAATTGGCATATTGCTCGGTGAATGAAATAATTTTAATGCTCCTACTGAAACCCTCTGTTTGCTCTTTCAGATCCAGCGAATTCAGCTCCATCTATTCTAGATGGGTTTGACCATCGTAAAGCCATGGCAGGACAGCGAGTGGAGCTGCCTTGCAAAGCATCAGGGCACCCCGCACCAAAGTATCGTTGGCTGAAGGACAATGTTCCCTGGGAGCCTGACAGCAGGTTTCGGCAGACTGTGACAGGTCTGCTGATAGAGAACACGCGTCCCTCGGACACTGGCAACTATGTCTGCGAGGTGTGGAACAACTATGGCACTGCTGAGATGATAGGGCGATTATATGTAAAACGTAAGTGCTTGTACTAAGTTAATTTGTTGGTCTGCTTCTTGCACAGCAGTTGGCACCTGGGGAAAAAAAATAATTGTCACACTTGCTATAACTTCTGTTTTGTTACTTCAACATTAGCAATGCTTAAACTTTTCAAAGTTGTTCAACACCAGAAAGTAGACTCTGCAGAGATGTATTAGTTGGACAACTGAGTGATCAGAAGTGCAAATAGATGCAATTTATAAAGTGGCTATATAATTTATCATATAGAGAATATGTAATTTAGAAGCCTGAACTGGATGCTTAAAAAGAAATTGCAAATGTTCTCATGAATAAAGCTGCCAAACTCTTGTTGCTATGACTCATGCTGTTCGGTAATACTGAATACTCATACCTCTGCTAAGTTGAGTATTCATGTGTGAATATTCTGAATGTTTCACAAGTGCTGGCACAGGTAATTATTACTGAGAAGCTCCGCACTGGCAGAGTGTTATCCTTCTTTTGTTAAAAAACAAAAAAATATTGGAATAGAAATAATACTTAGTGTACTGCTTTAACACACTGCAAAATGTGGCAATTCAGTCTATAAAAAATTGGCAATTCAGGCCATAAAATTTTTTTTGCCAATAATTACACCCAACAGATCTGGGCAAAATAAAACAGAGATTGTAGATCAATAATTTTTGAAGTATAACGGAAAGGAGCTTTGCTTTTTTAGTATATTTATGAAAATTAGTTGAATTTAATCTACCATATAGGATACAAAGTCAAAACTTGCAGAGAGAATGTGTAATGATAATTATAGTGATACCAAAAGCATTCCCAGTGCCTGGTGGTATGTTTTACTTATGGACACAGTGATCAACTGGACAGCAAATTTGGAAAGACTTCTAATGTCCTTTGTAGTGGAAGTTGTAGTCCGCTTTCTTCAACCACCTTGCCTCTAAGATACTGTTGGTACCCTTGGGTATGCCTTTTTTTTTGTTTAATGGCTCATTGCAAATTTTGAACCTTTGTGGTTTTCTCTATAGGAAACTTGGAGATATTTAGTGACTTGTAATATGCATTTAAGCATACTTTAAATATTACTCTGGAACATTTTAAGGAAGTATATTACATAAAATATCTGTGATCTAGAATGACAGGAGCCACTGACCCATGTTCCTTCTCAGGCCTTTGTCCCCAGTGGGGACTTTTTTGGCAACATGCAGTGAAAAAGCAGTAAAAATTTCTTTCAGCAATTGTATTATAAAACAATACAGAGAATGACTTAGTTCAATAACTTTTTTATGTATATGGATGTACATATATGTTTGTATGTAAGTTATTGTAAGAAGTTAATAGGGTGAATACAATGTATTTAGTACTGGGAATGATATCAGTGTTGGTTGTATATATAAAAAAAAATGTATTATGCCTTTCATTCTTATTGGTAAGGGCAATATTGAACTCACATCATCCATTCCGAATGTACGCTTCAAAGTAATCCATTATCTTTATAATGAAGCAAACCACGATATTCAAAACATGAGGCTGCAATGTGCCCTCGTGGCCAAGAAGGCAAAGGGGCTCCTGGCCTGCATGAGGAGGAGCATTGCCAGCAGGGCGAGGGAGGGGATCCTGCCCCTCTGCTCAGCTCTGGTGAGGCCGCACCTGGAGTATTGGGGGCAGTTCTGGGCTCCCCAGTGCAAGAAGGACATGGAGCTTCTAGAGAGGGTCCAGGGTAGAGCAACAAAGATGATTAAAGGACTGGAGCATTTATCTTATGAGGAAAGACTAAGCGAGCTGGACCTGTTTAGTCTGGAGAAGACTGAGAGGAGATTTGATCAACATGTCCAAGTACCTGAGGGGTGAATGTAGGGAGGATGGGGCCAAACTCTGCTCGGTAGTGGCCAGTGACAGGGCAAGGGGTAACGGGTACAAGTTGAAACATAGGATGTTTAATCTCCATATGAGGCAGAACTTTACTGTGACAGAGACTTGGAACAGGCTGCCCAAAGAGGTTGTGGAGTTTCCTTCTCTGGAGATCTTCCAAACCCGCCTGCATGCCACCCTCTGCCCCGTGCTCTGGGTGTCCCTGCTTGAGCAGAGGAGTTTGACTAGGTGATCTCTAGAGGTTCCTTCCAACCTTAACCATTCTGTGATTCTGTAATTCTGTATGTATGAAGGTCTGCATTCAGTAATGCCAGTAACGATTACGTGTCAGGATTAAGATTGTTTTCTTACATTTATCTTTTTAACTATTTTTTCCACACTGTACATTCTTTTTATTTATTTATTTTATTTTTTTTCAGTTAAATTTCTGTTTTTTATTAGGAAGCTATATCCTGTTTCTTAAGGTTGAATGAAAGTACTGCTGATGGAAAATGCTGTTATGTTGGGGCAAAAAATTTAGTGAGGCCGCACAAGGAAACTGTTACAGGAAGGCAGGTCTCACTGATGTCTATGGGTTCATCTATTTTAACATTTTAGGGTGGATCTTACATTCTGTAGATGCACATCTCCTGACCACAGACATTCACTGCCCATGGTGACATCAGGGAGCGGTTTTGGAACACGTGAACTAATTTCCTTTTGGATGAAACTGAACCAAAAGATGAGCTTTAGGAATGCATCTAATGCACCTCCAAGGTCCAGACTAATCTAATCTAAAGCAATGTCCCACCTTCCAAAAATATATGTGTAGCGCTGATGTCACATCAAGCATTTTATTCTGTAGGCCTTCTGCTGCTATTTGTTTAGGCATAATTTAGAGGATTATATCATGTGATAATAGGGTTATTCCTATAGGTCTAAGCATTGTATCCTGAATGCTGATGGGGAAAATGCTTGATAAATCAATGTATTCTCTTTTTTTTGTGTGTGTGTGTGTCTGTGTGTGTGTGATTTGTTATTTGTTATTTTCTATGGTTCTATGTACATCTATACTTCACTTTCCCTTCTTTTCCTTTCCTTCTTTCTCTTTTTTTTTTTTTTAATCTTCAGAACCACTAAAAGCCACAATCAGTCCACGGAAAGTAAAAAGCAGTGTTGGTAGTCAAGTGTCCTTGTCCTGCAGTGTGACAGGAACCGAGGACCAGGAGCTCTCCTGGTACCGTAATGGTGAAATCATCAACCCTGGTAACAATGTTCGGATCACTGGAATCAACCGGGAGACCCTTATTATGGATGCCATGGCCAAGAGTGATGGTGGTGCTTACCAGTGCTTTGTGCGCAAAGACAAGATGTCTGCTCAAGACTATGTTCAGGTGATACTGGAAGGTCAGTCACCACCTGCTTCGGTAATTCTGGTTGTTATAAAGTAGTATGATAGTTTCAGAATATATGTGCTGTCTTTAATGCCACTGTTGTAAATGAGTTATAGAAGGCCCTAAATAAAAAAAAAAGAGGGTACCCATAAGGTTTCAGTGGGGTTCATTGTATCTCCTATACTGAAGAAAAGATAAGGGGAAGGGGAATAATATTATTTGAAAAAAAGTATCCCTCCTGAGCAGTCCTTTGAGTCTTTCTTTTTCTTTTTTTTTTTGAGGAGGGGATGGTGGGAGGATTGAGTGTGGATTTTTTACAGCAGCTTTCTGAGCAGGACAAGAGGGAAGAGGTCCCTATTCAATTTCAAATATCTCCTTCATGGCATGGCTTTTCTGGTTAGATATATTGGCTGAAGGCCTGGAAACCATGTTAAGTAACTGGCACACTGTTCCACATGATAATCAAGAGGAAAATAATCAATTTGTGCACAGCCAGTTCACTAATGAGGCTGTAGTGTGGTTGTGGCATGGACACTATTTTTAGAGTCTTTATAGAAAAAGAGGAGATTACTTGCTTGGACCTAGTTACCTCGGCAACCAACTCCTGTGACTAAGAAAGCCTAAAGAGCATATTGATAATCTATCATGATGTCGAGAGAGTGCAGGTTATCAGAGAGCAACAGCAGGAAAGATTTCAAAAACACCCAGGTCTCGCTGGAAAAATAATGTCTGCTTTCATCTCTCCCGAAAGCCTGTCACTTGAATTAAGAAAAAAAAGAGAAACGGAGTGGCAGAGATACTTACTGTGCACACCCACAGATATATTGGTCCTGTGGCAGTTTCTTTTCAGGATTAAAAAAAGACCCTTTTTTGTTGTTGTTTTGTTTTCTGACAGATGACAATACTTAATACACAGGAAATAAAGGGAATTCAAAGGTGAAAATAAATAAGTACTTTAGAACTCTGTCACAGAGCGAGTGGGACAGAAAAGATGAGGAGATTGGGGAAGAAGAGAAAATTATGAAATCAAATCAAATGCCCTTCTTGGGATGCTTAGGGCATTCAGCATTCTGGAATGGTATTGCCCTATGTTTTTGATTGCGCGACAGGAGAGGAAACATTACAGCCCAGTGTTTTAACCCCGCTATGATTCAGCCCGTTCGTGGGGAGGGGGCTTGCATACAATTGTGCCATTTCCTTTGCTCTCCTGGGTGACGCTGCCCTGAAATTGCAATGTAAGAATTGTGATCATCATGGCTGAAGCATCCCTACTTATAGATGATGCCCGTATAGAGAGAGTACGTAGTGTCCTCGAACAGATAGTTCATGGTACAGAGCATGGGATTATCAGTCCTGTCCTAACTTCCTCTGTCCTACATGAAATTGAAAGAACTTGTCCTTAAAGGGCTCTATCCACAAGATGAGAAGAGTTTTCAGATACCTGTAGCCCTTCTCCATGTCACATAGAGCTTTTTCCTTCTGATTCCTATGGGCACATCTGTTTCTTGTCATAGGAGAACTGAAGTTAGCTCACTTGCCACTTGGTTCTTTAAAACCAGATAGTAGCCTACAGCATTGTTTTCCAAATTTCTGGCTAGATTGCTTTCTCTGTTTTGCATGCTGCTCTTGATGTAGGGCCTTTTGCACTTTTACTCCCAATTAGACAGAAATTCATTTCAGATACAGCTTTGAAAGTTTAATTTTCAAAGAAGAATAAGTGGGCACTGCGTGATCTCAGAAAGAATTTTCTTACTAATAGCTGAGTGTCAGCATTCCTAAACATTACCCCTCTGAACTCTCTGGTTAAGTAATTATTTAGTTCTGTTCTCTGCTGAAAATCTCAAAGTTTGTATCTCCATGTGTTCTCTTTATACACTCGCTTGGTGGAGGCTCAGCAAATTGTGACATGGATCACAACAGAAAGTGTTTGAATGCTCTCATGCCAGAGGGATATTTATCTGCAGTACAAAATCACCACAGAAAGAAATTGGCATCACCACCATTACTGGCAGTTCTGTATTTAGGAAAAAAGCTTAATTTAATACTTTTCTAAAAGGGGCAATATGGGTCAGCGTGAGACTGAATTGACACAGCTGTGTGAAATTAGCCTAGGCAAGTTATGCCTGGCTCTTGCCAACAGAATTCATCGCTAACTTTCCAATAAGCTGAAATGTACCAGAAATAAAATTCTGAATGTGGCAAGGTTTTGCTGTATGTCTTCTGTGATGAATCATGTATATTTTATGTCCTACAAGAACCTGGGAGTTAACATTGCAGAGCCAAGGTCCATCCATTCAAGGGCTCTTTCTTCAGCCTGGGTCAGTAACAGGTTTCTTAGAGGATGAAAAAGAAACCTGCAGAAGGGAAAGCATCACTTAATCAGTCTAGTAGGAAAATTTAATTCCCTCCCTCATCTTGAGCACCTCATCTTGAGTTGTTTGAAACTCCTGGCTCCTAAGATAGGCAAAGACAGAAGGAAGAGCTGTATAGCACATATATACTGTTCTTTTGCTTTTCTTTCCTTGGCAGATGGAACTCCCAAAATCATCTCTGCTTTCAGTGAGAAAGTAGTGAGTCCAGGAGAGCCAGTCTCCCTTATGTGCAATGTGAAGGGGACTCCTTTGCCTACGATCACTTGGACACTGGATGAAGATCCCATAGTAAAGGATGGCAGTCATCGTATCAGTCAGATTATTACCTCTGAAGGGAACGTGGTCAGTTACCTGAATATCTCTAACACTCAGGTCCGAGACGGTGGAGTTTATCGCTGTACTGCCAACAACTCTGCCGGAGTCGTCCTGTACCAGGCTCGAATAAACGTAAGAGGTGCTTGTCAAATCAGCTCCTCAAAAAAACACACATAACTCATTGTAGTGGAGAAGAAGATTGTTGCATGTGTTGAACTGAGTCTTGGAATGCTAAAACCAACTTACTGTTTTTCCTCTCCTTTTCTTCTCTCTCTCTTCTCACCCTGCCTCTTCAGCCCCATCTAGAAAATGTGTGGTGTGGTCAAATGTTGAAGATACCCTTTGGCTTGTGTTCTGTGGTCTTTTTTCCTATACTCACTCTTTTACTTCACTGTTTCTTTATTTTAGTCCTGCTGTGCATGTTTGTCTTTTTTAAATTTTCTTTTCCTTTCCTCCTTTACTTGTTCAACATTCATTGTAATTATTCATGTATATGCTACTTTAGCTTGCATTTCTAGCTATACATGGCATAATACCCATCCTCATGGTATTATATTTTATATATGTCAAAGTAAATGCAAACTTCATCAGTGTTCTCATGTGTAACAGGATTCTAGTTTAGTATCAGTTTTAGTATTTCAAATTAATTAAATCATCCTCAGCCTTTAATTTGTAATACAGTAAAGATTTTATCAGGCAAGTGTTCGATAATGCAAATACATATCCCCACCTAATTAGTATGTATGCTGCAGGGTGAGGAAAAACTAGAGCATATAAAGATTAGGGAGACTGCATAAGTGGTTCTTTAAAGCAAAAACTGTCAGGCACTAAGGAGAAGTGTCATGCGGGCTGTGTCTCTAAATGTTGCTAACATTTGTATATTCTGAGAATATATATGCATATTTCCTCAAGTAAATGTGCTTTTAAATTGTTTTCAAGAGTGTCTGTTTACCTTTATAGGGCCAGCAAGCATTCGACCAATGAAAAATATCACAGCAATAGCCGGCCGAGACACCTACATCCATTGCCGTGTAATTGGCTACCCATATTACTCCATCAAGTGGTACAAGAACTCAAACTTGTTACCTTTTAACCATCGCCAAGTGGCATTTGAGAACAACGGGACACTGAAGCTTTCAGACGTGCAGAAGGAAGTGGACGAGGGCGAGTACACGTGCAACGTCCTAGTTCAACCCCAGCTGTCTACCAGCCAGAGCGTTCACGTGACAGTAAAAGGTAAAGTTGACCTGGAAAACCAAAGCCAAGCTAATGGCCATGTGGCTTGTACAAATGCAGAATTGCTCACATGGACTTGTATTGGCAGTCTATGAGTGAACCTTAAGACTACTAACGCAGATTTCTGTTTATTTTTAATGATGATATATGTAGCAATCGTACAGTGTGTTCCTTCTTAACTTGTACTTCATTCAATTAGCAAAGCATTCATTTCTAAAAGGAAGCATTGCAAAAACAAGCTTTTAACAAGCTTACCCCAGAGCCCTATTTTTACTACGCGCACTCAGTCATCAGATGAATGTTTTGTCACCGAAGTTTCATGGATGATTGTATCTCTGCTCCATGGCTAAATCTGCAATTTCATTAGATCGTGATTTCTCAGCTTTTAACAAATAAAATGCAAAGCTTAAAGTATGTCTTTCTGTCAATAGACAGAGAGAGCAGCTAAATGCATTAGCATTACTTTATTATTTGTAAGTTTTCTTTTCTGAATGTGCCTGGTGCTTTAAAAAGGTAGCACTGAAATGAATTATAAATAAAGGTAAGTTGAAATTTTAACAGTATGTTTAAAACTGGTGCACAGAATACCAAAGAAGGATGTTCAAACGGACTTGAAAGACTTCGACAATAGACAAGGATAGGAATTTTCTAGCATTGTATTGCTAATACTAAGACCCATTCACAAGATCACAAAAGATAGAAAACCTGATTGCAGTAGCCTCTAGTTTTGAGCGTTGGAGCCCCTAACCAATGCAATTCATGTGAGCCTCTAGGAAGAACTGAAATAAAATGTGACCTTTCCTGATGTCCTTACAAACTTTTCCTGGGCTTTTTGATAGGGGGAAGGAAGAAGGAAGGAGAGTTGTTTTCTGCGTCTGTTCTTGGATAAGACACAGAAAATACTGAGTAAAATGACTTTGTTATACACTTTAAATCTTTTATCTTCTTTTTCTTCTGTTTGTTTAGCCCCTTCTTGTTTTCACTCTAGAATGAAGTAATTGCTTATTATTTCAAGAAGTTAGGGGATTAACTTTAAGCCACTAACAATTGGGAATCTGAAAGGCATAACATCTCATCCTCCTGGGACCAGAAATAGTACTGTTCATGTGATGTAAAGTAAAAATGTAATTTCACTGTGGGCTTTTTTTTTTTTTTTTTTTTTTGGTCTTTTATATGTATGTGGTACCTTGTTTGACATCACAATATCGCAGATCTGTTAACACAAGGTAGGCGGTGAATGTCAAATTAGTAATTGAGTTGCTACTGCAGTAACTGTTTACTGTGGTAAAACTGTTGGGAAATGCTTCTTAAATGAAACCATTTTTCAAATGTCTTGGTAAATGAATGTAACCAGACAAAAAATCCAACAGTCCGTCCTTAAAGCTCAGGCATTTAAGCCAAAACACTACTGGCCACTTTGAATGATTCCTGGTACTTCAGGCACCATATTATTTTTTCTTCCAATAGCTTATAGATCTTGACATGACAATTCTGCCCCCAGAAAGCAGATTTTTCATCAACAATTTTGATTATGAACTGTAGCTTTTATCAACATCTTATGCCTTGAAAATATGCTGCTGTATTTCTGAATATTCAGCTGACAGGGCCATAGGCTGCTCAGAAATTTCAGAAAGGTGGTGATTGTACATGCTCTGCATAACTGCCATAAGTATGTGGTGCCACGTAGCACATTTGAGGAGTGCCAGGGGTCTCAGATGCCTCTGCTGCGCCTGAGATGCCATGTCACCTTGCATTCACTGTGCAAGTTGCAGTGTGAATGATGACCCAGGGCACGTGCGATGCTGACTGCACAGAAAGTGTCCCAGTCACTTCAGAACACCCTGGCCTTAACTAAAAAAAATTGCTCCTTGAAGAAAGTTTCATGTTCTGTCCTTATATGCTAAGCCCAAAATGTCAAAGTTTAGCTCTGTATGTCAGACCTGAACAATTCTCATGGTTACGCTGTTTTAGCTGGAGGTCAGCAAAGCCATGGTGTTTTTCTAGCTGGCTATGTGTTGTTCTGTTCTGTAACTACATAGAGATTTTATCCACCATGCTATGGATTGTCTCTTGGGAGTTAGTAGAGAGAAGATAGTCAATAGTGTCCTGTTGTTTTAAAATACTGTTAAAGTTTGTCCTGCCCTTTTTTTTTTTTTTTTTTTTTTCCCTTTTACAGAATTCAGAGTGAATGTGATTATTTTCAGGCACATATGTTTGATTCTGAAAAATATAAAATATGGCCCAGCTTGCATACTGGAGCTGAAAGTACCCTGAAATATGATCAGAAAGGAACTTAATATTAGTGCTTCACTCTCCTTATTTATACTTCAGTTTGTCATATGATCATTCCACTATTTATTTGTCAGAGAAACAGAGGGAGAGCTTGTGATCATTGCCCTATCTAACATCACGTGCCTATTAGTTTGTTCTCAGCTCTGCTGCAGGCTTCCTAGGTGACTCCAAACCAGCCATCTGAACTGTGATTCAGAATAGATGGTACTTTATGAGCTGCTATTTGGTATTTTATTTCCATTTGCTGTTCTGAAGGCATAATTATCAATTTCCTCATGAGCTTTTCACTGATGGTAGTCTCTGTGGTATCAGAGTGTATTCATAAACTATGAGTTCCTTCTCAAAACTGACCTGGGTGATCAGGAGCTTTTGGTAAATGTGGAGTGACACACAAGAAGACGAAACTTAGAAGTACCCACAAATGTTTTGTTTGTTCTATTCAGAAACCTACAGTGCATTTTTTTTTTCAAGTTGCTCTGCTGTCATAAAGCACTTATTTGTTCAAAGCATTCTGCTGTTGAAATGAAGTTGCATCTGAAGTTGCTACATCCAACAAATTAGTCACATCACTCTGATTAGCAATCCTCTGGGAAATAGATTTAAGCCTTTGAATTAGTATTATCTGAGAGATTTATGACAAAGTTAGATATAGAATTTGGTTCCTTCAGAGCAGCATTTATCTGCATTACCCGTAAAACTGGTCTTTCTCTTTCAATCTTCTGCCTCATTGACTGCCCTCTTTCCAGACACCTCAATATGGAAAAGCACCCTTGTTCAACCTTGAATGAGGACTTGTCAAATGTAATATCCAAATAAAGATATGCAACAGCTCAAACACGTAATTAAATACAAAAGGGCAGCCCAGTCTGTAGAGTATTTTAAGCTTCATGAATATCCAGATGAAAGCAAAATCTTCATGACTTTCTACAGAAATCTCTGTAAGATTATAGATAGAACTTAATGTCTCTTGGCAATAACTTCAGAAAGAAATCCTGTCTGTTGGGGAACCCAACAGTGGAGCTTTTAGAGCCTTGCTGGACAGCATCCCACCTTGCAGGCTGTCAGGACGCCAAAAGCTTGGGAACTGGGCATCTTTATGTTATTCAACCTTGAGCCAGAAACTTCCTTATGTTCTTGGTCAGAGGAATCAAGCAACGCGTGAATTCAGTTGGCCGACTTTTAGGAAGAGCTGGTGTCCTTGTCTGCTCAGCCATCTACTTCAGATGCCTGCGGACCCCAATGACCCTGGCTCACAGAGATGTGGCACAGCATCCCCAACATCCCCTGCGTGTCCCCTGTCTCTGTCTCGAGGTCTAAATCTGGGAAGCCAGCAGTCCCCTAAGCTGGCTGCTTGAAAGCTGCGTGGATTAACTGTCAGGAAAATAAGCAGGTTTCTATTTGGCAGACATTGCTCTGTTGGAACTGTGCCTAGGTTGTGACAGAGCTTTTTTGAAATTCAGCCATGTTGGCATTTTTTTTTTTTTTTTGCATTTAGATAAATGAATCAGCCAGTTCTGACAACAGCCCTGAAATCTACCCACCCTGTAACACATGCATACATAACATAGGGGCAAGCTATGACTATACTTGCATGTTTAATTTCTAGTGCTTTATACCTGATCAGTGCTTACCTTCACAACTCTAATAATGTTCTTTCAACATGTTTTCTCTTGGCTTAAGTGCAATTTACTTTTATTTTTTTTCTAAAGCAAATTGAACCCACTTCCCCCCTGCCCTCCTGCAAAATGGAAATGGCATTTACTGACATCCACATAAGCAATCATCAAGATTAGCCTTGTTAAACACCTTTCCAAAAATAGAACTAATCTTAGCAGCACTAGGTTCTTATTCTGTATTTCACCCAGTTCTAGTGATTTGCCAATGGGGTTCACATGCATCTACTGACAGCAGAGGACTAGTAAAAGTCAGACATCTTAGATTCTGAATGGGAATATTCTTCAGAAGTTTCCTGTGTTCGTGTCTCTGAAGTATGTCCTTTTCTTTTGTCTTCTGCAGCTCATCCTTGCCTTAATCCTGGCTCTTCTGCTCAAGGTTTCTGAACTAATAAGTCCTCCAGGCCTCTCCCATTTCAATCCTTATTTCTTTGGTGTCTTATTCTCATGACTCAGAACCAGTCTTCCCATTGGGAGCTGCCAACGTTCCTCCGAGCCTCCATTTACACTCTTCCTCTTCTGTCCCTCTTCACATTCCCTGTCTTCACTGCTTTCAGTCACTGTCACCTTCACATGATTCTTCATGCAGAGTCAGACCGTATCCCACCCCACTGCTTATTTGTCTTAGTCTTACACTTCCAGACAGTTTCCTAATCCCACTTTACCTCCCCATCATGTCTGCATTGCTACTGCCAGCCTGCTCCAAACTTGTGACCCTCTTCCACTGCGCCAAAATGCAATTCTTTGCCCTCCTGGGCACTAGTTCCTGTTCCACCACTCTCCGCCAGCAACATAGACTGGTTCCCTCACTTTGTTCCCTAGTACCCACTATCTCCTTTCTTCCTTTATGCATTCCTATCACTTTCTTCTCCTTGCATTCTGGGGCAAGTATGTGGAGTATTATAAACACCAAGGAGATGAATTCTGTCCACTTTTATTTCTGACATCTCTCCAGGACTCCAGCTGCCCCCTTGTAGTTGTAATGGACTGAGCCACTGACAAGAGAACTAGATGCGGGTTGAAACATGGAAGCTTTTAGATGTTCATCTCTGGAAAACAACTTCTGAGGATGTGATAACTGTGGTTGTTTGTTTATTTTTGCTTAAAATGCAAAATTTGGGCAGCCTTGTGATGACTTTTCATTGGAAAAGCAAGAAAAATGCCTGATAGTAATGCCATCACCTGCCAAATCTGAATTACAGTGCTGATGGAACTTCTGAGTCTCATAATGCATTTTTTTTTTTTAACTTTATAGTAGGAGTAAGAGCTACTACATCCCTGTTCTTCCACTCTCCCTGCTTTATTCTTGGGAATGGACAAACAGTAGTAACTGAAACTTTCCAGCTGATTCTGCCTGGGGCAGACACCTGGCCTGGAAAAAATACTGTCCAAACTGTCCAAACAAAATACTGTCTCTGTTATCCACGCCATCTGTAAGTTCCATATTTCCTTTGAAAAACAAACCTTCAAGTATCAAGGTGGTAAAGCAATAATAGCAACATCTTTTCTATAGCATTTTGGTAGATCTTAAAGCATTTTTATAACAAGATTGAATCATTATCTCATTTTTTTTTATTATGTAATTTATAGTAATAGTTTTCCCAGCTACTGTAAAAGCCATCAGTACTAAGTGATGATTTTCTTTTCATCAGTCTCATGGGACATACTTCCCATGTAAACAGCCTACTGCTATTCACACTTATCCTACAGAAATTAACTGAAAAAGAAGCCTCAGAGAGGAAAGGGTGCAGCATCATTAAAAAAAGAAGTGCAGTGTTCAAAAGGCCTTTCTCTGATCTTGTAGAGCATATGTATCTCATTGATTTAGAAGACTTCTCATTACTTTATCCTGAAGTGACAGCACTTCACCCCTTACGAACAGGATTAAAGAATTTTCCCATACTGTTTCATTTTAGAAATCATGTAAATAAACAGGGACTACTTCTAAATACCTTAGTGTTGCAAATATTTGAAAAGATCCTTTTCTGCTTTTTCAGGGAAGTGTATATTTTTTTTTCTAATATATAAATATTATTCATAGAGTTGCATTGCAGATCAGTTCAGGATAGGCTGCTTTAGATGCTAAAAACTGATGCAAGCACCGAAGGAGAAAACTTTCAAGGAGACTCTTTCAAGGGTTCTGTGGACCATGCTGCATGCTATCATCAAACAATTTGCTGATTCTTTTATGCTTTCAATCTGTGGTATGGATTAAAGCAAGTGTGAATTTAGTTTCATGCATATATGTAAGATGACTTCTAATCAGTGTTACTAAATGAATATTGCCAAGGATTTGAATGAAAAAATGTTCTGACTTTGACATCCTTCAGACACTTCTTTCGTTAACATCTCTTCCTGCCTTTCCTTTCTCATGCTCCCTTGCAGTATCTTTTGGGAGCTCTCCAAGCTTGTTTCAACTCTTTTTATTCAGATCTCCCACACTAGGTAGAATTGTTTTATGCAGGGATTATGCATGGGCTATGAGTTGAGAATAGATAGCCAGTCTTGTGAAAGATCTTGGAAAAACACCCTGAATAGTTATTCTGGGGTCACATAACAGATAATTGCTACAGGAGGCTGCCTTGAAGAAACATGCACTTTGGCTGTGATATTTCCAGTGTGAAAACCACAGGACCTAATTGATGAGGGATGCCTGAAGAAGGGCTTAAAACAGTCAGTTTGACACTACAATTGAGAGACTTGACAGGTTTGTGTAAACTGCTCGCTGTTCAACATGCAAAAAAAAAAAAAAAATAATCAACAGAGAGGGGGCTTGTGGACGCATGAAAGTTAGGCATTTTGTCCTACAACACCTAACAATGAATGTAACTGTTGCTTTGTTAATATGCCTCTTGCAGCTGCTGTCTTATCTTTGAATCAAAAGTGATTTCTCTGTAAAAAGCAGAGGCAAATGCATCTCCTGGGAATGGAGTTGAGCTTCCCTCTGTCCTGTGTTGCATGGTGATATGATAAGGGAATGCACTTTTTCTCTCACAATGAAGGTTGAAAGGGAGTAGTTCAATAGATGGATGTGACATGACATAAAATCACTTTTGGTTTCTACTTAGCATTTTAAGTTGTCTCTGATTTGGAGGAACTTCCAGGATAGTATCAGAGAGCCTGTGAGTTGCCAGTGTTTCATTGTAGGGAGGAAGGATTGAGGTGGTGAGTAAAGTCTTATAAGGTAACCTGGTAACTCTGCACCAGAGCATTTGTACTGCCACACTCAGTTGCAGAATTACTGATAAAAAGGCATTGCTCATTGTCATGAGACAACCTCTCTGAATATAGGGTTAATTCTGGCAACTAATGAGCTTACAAGTAGGTGGAAATGTTGTGCAGCAGAAGAGCCATGACAGCGATTAGTTTTGTTCTTTCCTTTTCAATGCATGCACTGAAGAATATAACAGAATATAATAATGTAATATAAAATATAATTATTTTCAGGACGGGATGCATTAACACTCAACAGGGGAGCAGGCAATGTGCCTCAGACTAGCCACATTCATTAATGTCATTAATGGATAGTTCAGTGAATGACATGCCCTAATTATAAGGCTCAATACAGAGAAAAAAGAAGCAGAAAGAGCAAGTGCTTCAGTAGCTATGTAGAATTGTTCAGACTGTCAACCAAAGAGGTAGACCGGTTTCAGAGAAACAATAGATGGATCATAAAACACACAAATCACTAGCTTGTGGCCAGGCTCTGTGCAAGGACAGAACAGTTTTGTCTGTTTCACTATGTAGCCTTCTTCAAGAGGCTATGTAGTTTGGTGGTTATTACTCTGCATAGGCCAATGGATTTGTGTTGTGCAAGCATGGCAACAATTCCTTTGTACCTGCAAAATGCTTCACTAGTTATGGACTTCATGTATTCCTTGCTAAAAGTATTTTACAGTTTTGTCACAGTTCCTGCAATGGTGTCATTGAAGGAAAATCCACAGTGTCCAATGAGAAAAAAAGGAATTGACTTTCATTTTACTAAGGGGGCCACAGGAGAGCAGAATTCTGTTCACAGAGCTGCTGAAAAAGACAGGCTATCTGCAGAATACTGTTTTAGTCAACTGCCTCAGCAGTTCCTTCCAATGTAACTCCCATAGAACAGAGGGCAAGAAATTAAAGATGTTCCTCTGCTAATGGAGAGCAGTGTGGAAGTCCTCCTTGTCCTCCTTTACAATAATCTCCCAGAAGTACAGAAGACCTTGCTAGGGCAAGAAAACATAATTTAAGTCTCCCTATATTAGCAGTAATGAGACTGGCCCATGATCCTCTTCTTAAAGAGGCACTCAATTCAAGAAGCACTCATCGATCAAGCATTCCCAAGCCATTGCATTTTAGAGCATAAAACAGAGATTTTCACTGTTTAGCCTATTGTGCATAGAAGAAGAAACATCTCTTCCATGTACACATGCACACATTCATATGCGCTTACACTCCTCTCTCTGTATGACATGTAACATTTTTATAAAATACTATAATATAACAAAAACAAAAAATAAATAGGAGCTCTGAAGTCTGATCAAAGAAAGGCTACTTCTAAAGAAGAAAAATGCTGTAATACACACTGAAGTGTGTATTAAAACAGATTTTAGACACATCCATCTTATGATAGAAAACTGATAAAACTGATAGAAAACTTTCTATCAGTTTTATAGCATTTTATAGCAGTATACATCTGTTTTTCAGTACTGTAAACTAATGCTTTGCAGTTGCTGGACAAAAAAAATAAAGCAGCATGTTGGTTGGTTAGTTAATCTTGCTCTTTTCTTCTATTGGGATTAAATATGTCAACTTTGTATTCAGAAATATATGTGGAAATTTTTGCATTTCGTAAATGATTAGCCTGATTTCAGCTTTGTCTTACTAAGTTTTTAATAGGTACTGTTTGCTTGTTGTTGTTCCCTTCTTTTCTCTAATAGCAGATATTTATCTCATAGCAGATAATTTATCTGCTATGTTAGGTCACGGGGAACTGTCTTTAGCAGCACAGACTGGTAGATCAGAAACATTTTTCAACGTTTTCAAGTTATTTTGTTAGATTATTGACTTTTTTAAAGCACTAATTTTAAATTACATGTTGCCTTTTAAAATAAGCTTGTCAGGACTGCAAGCTGCTTCAGGTGCATTATATTTTGTGAAGTAGAAGTAAATGCTGTTTTGCTCCATATCTTAAAAACCTGAGTAGAGGAGAAATGTGCTGTCTGTGAGTGTTTTAGACAATCTCTGAGGTGTTCTACAGGCTGCTAGGTAAATTTTAGAACTGGAAAATTCAGCTTTGCAAATCAATATTTTGTGAAAATTGCTTCAGTATGACTTAATGATCTTACTCCTTGTTTTCTTCATCAGAGAAGTGCAGGGTGAGGATGCATTTGATAATCCTCAGAGCAATATATTGTCTCATTTTTATATGATTTTTGTGCTGGATGGTTAGTTCAAATCCATTATGTCCTCAACAGGAAACGCAAAGGCAATTTGCCACCTTGTTCTGAATTTTAGCATATTTTTCTGTAATGCTGCCTCAGACTAAAAGAGGGTTTGGGAAGAAATGTGTTAGCCAACACATTAAGGATGTGGCTTCCATTTGGCATTTAGCAGATATTTACATTCATCAAGGGGAAAGGTCATGTCAAAACCTTTTGACAGTCTCCTAAAAATTTCTCATTCCCACTTGCATTATAAACAGTATGTCAATAAATGCTAAGAGAAATGTGGCCTTTTTTTGTTGCCACTCAAAGAATTCAAAATATCTCATGTGCCTGTCTTAACTGCACTAAGATAATTAGAAGAGATTGGCAGACATTTTGCCTCATTTTGTGCCATCAATTTCCAAGTGGAAAAGTGGTTAATTTCCAGTGCTCATAGTTCAAATATACACAGTAATCTGCACTGAATCTTCCTTCCTTCCTTCCTTCCTTCCTTCCTTCCTTCCTTCCTTCCTTCCTTCCTTCCTTCCTTCCTTCCAAGTGCGAAAAATTGATTGCAGTGGTACTTTTCACAACCGTGTATGGCAGATCGATCTCAAAAGAAGTCCCGGAAAACCTACAGGAATGCAGGTTATGTAGTTATATCCTACCTCCTTATGTCTGCAGCCTGATGGCACTTCTTTTTGACAGATACTCATTGTCCTGAATTCTTCCCATCAAATGTCATAATGGCTATTCCAAAAATAGAGGACTTCATTCTTCATTCTTGGTCTTTCCTTCTCACTCTGGGATGCACATGTACACAAACTTACATATTTGACCAATGCCTTTGCCCTTAGGAGGGAGTTGGTATTACTTCCTTAAAGATTGACTTTCTTATTCCTGATGCAACAGCAGTCAACACGTGCATTGAAGAGCATCAAACTGACATACTAACTATCACAGATACCTGTCCTTGCAACCCAGAAATAAGATATTGATGAGGGAATAAAAATACTGCTAAGGAAGTCAGTGGGTTGGCACACGTTGAGATCATCTTGAAGAACTTTTTTTTTTTTTTCTGCTTCTTGGCACTCAGGTTTGAGGAACACCAACATTTGGTTTGCTAAAAGGAGTGAGGTCAAAAGAAACACATTCAGATAAAACCAGCAGCTCCATTTTCTCCTGAAGCTAATATACAGTAATATGAATATTCTGCTCTGGGTCTTTTTTGATCCTTCCTACTGATGGTGTTCAAGTGTAATATAGACAATATTTGAAGTAATCTTGTGGGCCAGGACACAATGCACTTCTGTTTCTGAAGTATGTTACCTCTTCTGGTTATCTCTTTTGAGAAATAAATAGATGAATATTGCTTGAAAAATTGGTTTTATAGTCTTTTCAGGGGTGACTGATGGAAACTGATCTTAGATCAATGCCCTTGTTAGAGGTCCCTGAGAAGGAGGGAAGATTTAATTTCCATCCACTGGAATGGGTATGTGATTCTCAATCTACTGCATTGTCAGTTACAAAAAGAGAAACTACTGGACAAATAAAGAAAAAATCCTCCAAAACATTAGCAGGAATTAGATTACACCATCTTGGAAGCCAATGCCTTGTACTAGGTCTCTACTTACAAATCACTTTTAGCTTAATTTTGATATCCACAATACTTTGTATGCCCTTGACTTCTTATCTGTGTGTAATCTTTTTGAACATTGTGCCTTGAAACTCTAAGAATAATGTTTCAGGACTGGTTCTACAAACTTTTCCTGTGTTTCATCCTGTCCCAGAGACAAAGATGTCTCGCAGCTGGAACACTATTCCAGATTTATTCTACTATCCTAAGCAAGGCTCTCAGAGCAGATCCTGAAAGCTGCTGAGCTCTTCCTGGACACTCCAAGCAATCTGTCTTGTAAAAGATCTGATAAACCAAGAGCTGGCATTGTGTATGTGGTTTTTTTTGTTTGTTTGTTTTGTTTCGTTTTGCTTTTCTAAGAGATGCTGAATACTCTTGGAGGAATCGATCGATGGTGTTTCGTATTTCTAGAAGACAGGGATTTCAATGCTTATGCTCTCCAATTCTGCATCTAGTAGCTGAGAAAAATAAATCCCATCTCAGAAGGATATTTGTAAGGGATATGATTTTTAGCTAAAAGATGCCCTAGAGATATCAAAGGTTACTGTTACATATGCAGCATGGCACATACTTAATATCTGCTCCATTATATTACTCACAGAAGTGTCTGCAGACTGTATCTATCTACAGACTGTATCTGCAGTAACTCCTCTTTTCTCTTGTGTTTCAGTTCCGCCTTTTATTCAGCCTTTTGAGTTCCCGAGGTTCTCCATCGGCCAGCGAGTCTTCATTCCCTGTGTCGTGGTCTCCGGGGATTTGCCCATCACCATCACCTGGCAGAAGGACGGCAGGCCGATTCCAGCTAGTCTCGGGGTGACAATTGACAATATTGACTTCACCAGCTCCTTAAGGATTTCTAATCTTTCGCTGATGCACAATGGGAATTATACCTGTATAGCTAGAAATGATGCTGCAGCTGTGGAGCACCAAAGCCAATTAATAGTGAGAGGTAAGTAGATGTAATTATTTTGAAGGGCACCAATTGAGCAGAATTCATCAGTATTTTCTAATGACATCTGTTCGATGGGACGTATGAAATACTGGAAAATATGTTAATTGAAACTACTAGAACTTTTCTATCTGAAAGTAGCAAGCTTTGAACATAATCAACAACCTGGAGTGCACCTTGCATATGAAGGAGCCACAGGATTTTCTTCCTGGAAAATTTTGTGAGGTACAATCTCACCCCTCCTTGAGATTAAGACTTTGTAATATTATCAAATTCCTCTCTGTTGTTATTCTACTCTGATTATATCTGTTTTTAGTTTGGAACATCCTCTCATATAACGTTATATCAGTAAAAAAGATTGCACTGCTGTTTTATTCATAGGGAAAAGTTATTCTCCCTTTCTCTTGTTGTTTTTTAATTTGTGTTTATTACTCAATTAGTGTGATTCATTTGCTCATGCTCACTTCACCACATGTTCCTTGAAACAAATGTGAACATAGACTTTCCATAAGGAGAAATTTATGTGGACAAGACTTGTTAGGGAGATATCTCCATTAGCCTTTTGTCTTTTAAATCACATCTTTATCCAAGACTTTTGTCTAGGGTCGGCATGGGATTATTTATGCCTTGTGGTGTATTTTCAAACTGATTCTGAAAAACATCACACGCACACACACAAAATATTTCTTCTGAAATTTTTTTGAAGAATTTTAAATACTTAGTTGCAATATGTTTCCCTCTCCACCATCTCCTTTTTGCTACCAAGCCATTAGATTGCTCAGTAAAAGAGGAAGCATATTGGAGATAAGGTACTGCAAGGGCAGTTACTGCAAGTGGCTGTTGCAGATCACTGCATCTTTTCCAATAGTTCACCAAGATTTCTCTTAAAACTGCTTAGGGTCTTTTGCCACCTTTTCCAGGTCTTTTTTAGAAAACTCATTTGAAGCAAAACATTTGGAACAGCCCTTCCTTTTAAGTCAAATCTTCATGATGTTCTAGGACCATTGTTAAGGGAATATTCCATAATTTTCCACTTACAGAATTTGTATGCTGACTTTCATTATCCTGGTATTCCCATAACTCAGCTGCACATAGGCCTATTACTTTTTCACTAGTTTTGATATGAATACTACTTTAATGATTGTTTTTATTTTTTCACCATTTTAAACTGCTTTGTAAGTATTACTCAGTACAGACATTTATTACTTTCCCCATATATACAGTCGTTCTTAAATGAGGTCATTTAATTAACTGCATGCACTTAATTATTTTTTCCTACACTGCTCTGTTGGCTTTGAACTCTGCTGATCATTCTAATAGTAAAAGAAGAATTTCCTCACCTTCTCTTTTCCGGGGCAAGGGAAAGTTCACAACCTCCTGTCATAGCAGAAGTGACACTGAGGATGTCTGCCCTGTGCAAAGATGCCCCACCTAATAACATGTGAGTTACTCTCTGACTCGCAGCTATACTCAATGCTGCAAAGTTTTGCAAGTGTTGGGAAATAATCGTTTTAGCGACTACACATTAGTTCCTATAGGCATTTCATCAAAACAGGGATGGTAGGATGATGATCTTCCATACAGGAACTTGGCGTGGGTTGTACTGCTGAAAACCAGCCTGCTCGCCTATGCTGTTTTTAGCAGCAAGAACCATGAGGTGTCACAGCCTTAACTGAACGTCCTGCTGAAAGCTCTGGCCCGGTGGGTGGTGGGATGGCTGCTGTTGGCCATGCATGTTACAATACTATGGGCCTGACACAGGGGAGCTTCTCAGTAGCTCCCCTGAGACCAGGAAAAGTTTTCTGGAGTCCTTGTGCTGCCAAGTGTGTGCAAGGCTACGAGGGCTATTCATTCCCCTCCTCTAACTTATTCTCCTGCCATGGCTATTGCTCTGCAGCAGTCTTCTTTAAGCTCCTCTCTTATCTCTATCAATTTAAATGGTAATAACTTAATCAGTTTTCCTTCTGCATCTGGGATAATAGCTCTCCCTCGTGGGGAGGTGGGAAATAGCATCTCCTATTTGACCTGAATTTTGTGCTGTATGTGGAACTGATCTCTCCCTCTCATACTGAACTGCTTCAAATATCTCATTCCATAGGTCAGAAAAAAGCTATCAGAGGGCTTCTTTTGGTCACCATTAATCTGCTTCCAATCTGACCTATACATATTTCAGTAAAAAAACAGATTCCCTGCTCCCTATTTTTTCTCTAAGCTTCCTGATTCCTCCTCATCGGTTCCTACTATGAGGGCCATATAACTGAAATATAGTGTTTTTCTAAATCAACCAAGCAGTTTTCCTCTAAATGAAGGGAGAATAAATGGTGCTTAAGTTCCTCTTGTTTCTAATCTACGTTGTGTGATGGTTTCTCAGCAGTGTGCTCTAAATGTAAACATTGGCTTTCCTAAATATCAGGGGATGGGTTCTGGGAATGTCTCTTATGAAATGCGTGGGTTTTGATATGACAATAGACAGAGAGGAAAATAAAGCAAATATGGCTGTTCCCCGTGAAGTTCCTTTCTCCCTCTTTATACTGGTGTTTTCTTTTTAAAGGTAGATTTTGAAATATGAGGACTATCGTGTTTCCAAAATAAGGAGTATAAAAAGGCAAAATAATAATAAAAAAAAAAGCACTGGCCTCTTAAAATTTCAGGCACATTACAGTAAATCCTCACTGTTGTTCCTGCTAATCTGGGCTGTATTAAAGCAACCAAATGGTAATAAAGAGCCTAACAGTACCTCGCAAGCAATGCTGGAATTTGCCTGGTGTAGCAAAAAAGGCAAATGAGCTGCTTCCTCAGAGCCTCCTCACAGAGCATTGCACAGGAGATGGAAAGGGCCTACTGAGAGCAAGAAAATGAGAGCAGAAAGTTTGTGAGCAGTTGTGCCACCCAGCGTGGGAGCACTCCCAGTCCTGGTAGTTTTCCTGTCATAGGTTCCTTGGTGAGGGTCTGGAAATGAGACTTTGTAGTCACATGCTTGGGACATAGATCTGCCAGCACTTCTGTCCTCCACCACTTACTGGCCAATTCATATAAGTCTGAAGAGGTGAAAATGCCTCAAATAGAACTGAAAGTCTAAAAGAGTTAAAAAAGTGTTGATTGTTTAGAAACACCTTTACTAAGTGTGAAACTGCATAATATTAGACAGATACAAATCTGCAGAAAATGATATTTGGTTAGCCCTAATGTTTATGGAATATCTTTTAAAATCAGTCATTATTTAAGGAGAAGGGCATCCTCTCTTTACTTCATCCAGGTGAGTAAGCTTTCATTTTTGAAGCTTATGCTGTGCTGTCTCCTTGCAGTTCCTCCAGAAATGCATCACACACAGACACACACAAAAGAGGTTTCTCAAAAAAAAACATAAATTGTTATGATTTTGATTATTTTATTTCTGTTGTGCTCACGGTCTGCTAGGTGGCCTTTCTGTTAAACAAGCATACTGTCAATAGGTTTTTTTTAAAAGAAAGTAACAAATAGGATCCTGTCATGAAAACTCTCTGTTGAAGTTAAGAAAATATCTTTTCTGCAAATCCTTATATCACTGTATGGAATTAATTAAAGCTTTATTAATTAAGGCTGTCTTCTAAAGAGTGATTAAAAATCTACAGACACTTTATCATGTATTATTCATTTTGATAGAGTTTCCTAAGATGAGAATGAAATAATTATGAAATAAAAAGTGGTGAAAAAGATTTTAATTGGTAACCAAAGGAAAAAGCTCATGAATGTATTATGAGATAAAAAATCTGGTACTATGAGAACAGAGAATTCAAAGATAACAGTGGGTGCATAAATCATGATTCTAAAATTCCTTTTAGTGAACACATCTTGAGTTTAAATTGAGATAAGGTCTTTAAATACCTAATAACCCCCCTTAATGCATTTAGTGTAAATGTGTTTTCATTTTGTGCTTGCCAGGTATGTCTTATATGGTTAAATAACAGTTAAGTACCCAGTGAAGAGCCCCTGAGCCTTGAATTTTCCAGGAAGTATCTTGTCTGCTCTCTGGTGTCTAGTGATGGTGGTGTCATGCAGCAAATGCAAGCTGTGATGGAAAAGTAGGGGGAAAAGGTTTATGATCACAGTCGCTGTCAAAACCCATTTATTTTCTTTGCTGGTGTTTATACTCTGGCTTTGAAGGTTATTCTTGAATGATTCACATCCCATTTAATGTTCTCATTAGGCAAACCTGATCAACACAAACCAGTAGGCATTTCTCATTTTGTAAAAGTACATCTTTTTTTCTTGAACTGCATAGCAAATGGTTTCAGTAAAGCAGCTAAATCGACCCCTTAGGTCCAATGACCAAATTTAATAACTGTTCATTTCTGCTAAAGTACAGTGTTTAATGATCTTGTTCATTAATACATCAATGGTTGCTTTGGCTGATTAAATTTCTTCCATCATTTTGACAGTATGATCTAAACGTAAAGTACAAATATTCCATGTAAAAATGAAACATTGTATTCTGGGCCAATGTCATAGATTATTTCCTAACTGACTCAGTAGCCCACCAGAGGAGCTCATGTTAGGAGTCTTCAGGACTACTCTTTAGTGTAATGTACTAATCACTGTATCACTGTACTATATATTCCAGCAAGAAATGTTTGAACTTGTTGTCTGGGCTTTGGCCTGAAACAGAGTCAGAAAGGATTCTTGGATTTATATATATATATATATATAAGATATATATATAAGATAAATAAATAAATTGGAGGACTTTAGAACACACTTACGAATTTATTTTAGTTAATAGCTTGTAAAGTCCATCATTGTCAGCAATGATGACACAGGTAAGAGGCATTTGGCTACAGTACCAGTTTATCTTTCGTGATCTTTTCTCTTCCTATAAGGCTTGTTTCACAGAAGTAGATACTAAAAGCATTTTCCAGCCTTTAAAATGCTACTGTGACATTCATGTTATCTTCAGCACCCTATTCTGATTTCCCTCATACTTTTTTTCCACTTCATGAGAGCCTGAGACTGCTAGTCATAATATTGAGAGAAAATACCTTTTCTGAGGTCCTTTGAGTTCAACCATTAAATAATTTGCATCTGTCAACTTATTGCTGTAAAACTAAACAATTCAACAGCTCATTTCTCATCACAGATCTGTGGGCTGCTTTAAATGAGAAAGCCTGAAAGAAGCTTACTGTTTAAACAATTTTAAATGCCCTCCTTTACAGACTGAAGGGACTCTGCTGCTGAAACAAAGGTGATTGATAATAAGAGAAGAACTGTTCAGTTATATTTGTGAGCTCTTTCAGGGTGTTTCATAGGGGCATAGCATGGCCCACACCTTTATAACTCCAGAGAGAGGAGGAAAGCTAATTGCTTTCTCTTCTCCATTAGCTCTACACCAGACAAATGAACTTGGTGAAGTTCTCACTAAGCAAATTTTGTGTAAGGGCTAATGAATTCTTTAAAGATAATGAAAAAGTGAATGTAGCCTTACAGTCTGAATCTAAATACAAAAACCTAGACTGAGTAGTCAAATGCATTGCCTTCCAAAATATGCTCTGAACAATTTGTTCATTTGAAATAAAATTGAGAAGGAAACTATCAGTGGGGAAGAAAAACAAACTAGCAGCAAAAGTGAAACTATCCTCTCTTTGCTTCCCATTCATTTCTATACGAAGAAAAATCATGTGGTTTTATCCAGCCAAAAGATCATTGCATGGGTAATTTTGTTTTGCTGTAGCATCACTTCTAGTTGCTAATGGCAATCTTAAGACTAAGCTCCAGGAAGTCATGTCCTCAAAAATCCCAGCAGCAGTTCTCCGCAGCTGGAGCAAATTGCTTTAGGTATCTCCAACTTCAAGCAGTCCTTGGCTAGTCCCATTATTGGCAGCTAAATATTCAGGTGTATAAATAGTACTGTACTCAGGGTGCCGATGATCCCGGTCTATGCTGCCTTATGTTTCCTTGTGTTTCAGCCCTCTCTCATACTTCCTTTTCTTGTTTTTGGCACTCCTTAAAGGCAGATTATGAGGCCAAATGCGAACTTGGGATAAAGGATTTCATCAAAGCAAGGAGGGTTTTCTGGGCCCTCTATGCTTGAAGGCCCCAACTTTCAGCATCCCTGTCTGTCCCTGCAGACAAATTTGGTACGCACTTTCCAGTGTGGTCGAACAGGAAGCCATTTAATCCATGACCATGCACATGTCTCAGGGCTGCAGTGAGCTGAGGAAAGGAAGGACCTATGACTCTCCCTCTCTACTGTCCTAAGGCTGAGCTTCTTACTCAGCTTGAGGGTGGAAAAGGTCTTTCAGAAGCTTGGCCGCCTTACTATGTTCTCCATGCAGCACTCTTAAGACACCATAGAAAGAAGAGCTTATAGGCTGAGGGCACAAAGAATATTTTTTTCAAGTGTTCACTTATTCAACCACTTATGAACCAAGGGGCAAGAGATTGACAAATACCTCTGACTTTAATGGACCTTTTGATAAGGTATATCATTGCTAAGCATCCTTCTTCTTTTTTTTTTTATCTCTTCAAAAGGTCTTCACAGTTTTAAGCTTTGCATATGAACTTCTGTCAAATTTGCAGGTCTTCCTGTTACATTGACTTTTCATGTCTGTCCTCTTCATCAACTCCTGGTGTAGTATTGGCACAAGAAGTTGTTATTTTTCTGTGTATTTGTGTTTGGAACATGCACATCTTTGATTATATGTAGGTACTTGTGTACATCTGGAAGACTCTGCAGTCATTTTATGATGTCTCAGAATAATAATTTTATGTTAGGGTTATATAGGTTACATATCTTTTTTTTAATTTCCTTTTTCTGTAACCTGCTACTACACATGCTCACTGTTAAAAATAATAATAATAATAATAAAGAAATGGAGAAATATTTAGCTGTTCATAGACACGGGTTATTCCTTTCAAGCAAGCATTTCTTTTCTGACCATGATACTCTGGTTTATTTTTCAATCAATTTTTTTTTGTTTTGTAACCTCTCCTGTGGAGAGTTTTCTTTTACTTTATTTTCACATCCTGGCAAGATTAGTGCATTTGTTGTTGCTGGAAAGAAATGCATAAAGTTTGTGCACAGTAAGTAATAAGTTGCCTAAAGCGATGTTCACAATATGACTGCATTCCTGAAAAGCTGTTAGTAATTTTTCTTTTGCTTATGAAATGTCATGCCCTCTTATTTTCCCTTGGACTGGCCTTGAACTATCTGATCAGCTGCACAAATTCTCACCACTTCACCTTCTTCCTCCCACAGTGCCCCCACGATTCGTGGTTCAGCCGAGTGACCAGGACGGCATATATGGGAAAGCTGTAATTCTCAACTGCTCTGCAGAGGGTTACCCTGTTCCTACCATTGTCTGGAAGTACTCCAAAGGTATGGATCGTCTGGGAGCATCTGGGGCAGGAAGGGTTAGATGTGGCTTCGTAATATCTTATTTACCAGTAAGTTACTGGTATAATCACGTCATCACCAGCTAGTAGGATACAGCAAGGGGTGTATCAGTCATGTTTGCACTGTTCTTCTATAGTTTCCCCCAGCACACGATCTTGGCGTCTGTCACAGGTACAAGGCTGAGCTGTACAAATGTGGTTTAGCTCGGTGCGCTTCCATGGGGCTGTGAATGTGTGCGCACGTGCATTTGTGTGCGTGTGGGCGAATGCGCGTGTGTGCTGGCCACCCTCCCAGAGGGACTCGCGAAGAAATGTAAGCCCGAGAGAAAAGAAATGCTGCTTTATTTGAGACAACCTTAAAACAAGGTGCACTGGTAGCATTTGGCTGCCTTTTTGTCCCTTTAAACTCCATGACAACATGGCCAGTCATATCTTTTCAGCAAAGAAGAAAGGTCAGGTAGCATTAGCATAAGCAGTAATTCAGTATGTGCTTTACATACTGCTTTAACATTTTTGTCTCATGTAACAGAGCATTAAAACTGGCCCCACTTGACCCTAGCTAACCATATGAAATTGACAGCTTTTTAATTAAAATGTGCTGCTTGCTAGATTGTGTCTTCCAGCCAGTTATCTGCTAGCTGGTGTTATCAAAAAAACACAAACTCTTCGAACTCTGCGTCCTGTGCACCTGAGTCAGCGCTTTAGAGATCTTTAGGTGAGCCCCAAATGACGTGCAGACAGGGACGAAAACGGGTGTTGTTGAGAATAAATCTTCATCTGATGGTTCCCTAAGTTTCATTTGGAGAAAAATAGTAGGGGAAGAGAAACGATCATTTTAAAGACTACTTTTGCTTTCACTGATACATCCTGATTTGGGGCAAGGGCTCAGCCCTTGATCCCATTGATCTCAGTGGTAGATGGGATTTTAATTGTGACTATAGGTCACAGAAAGGCAGCTCAGTCTTATTTTGTTCCCATGTTGAAGAAAGAGGTCAAGTCAGGCTAGCTGAGTTGTAGTTAACTGTGACGAGACAAGCAGCCCATGTTGGTAAAGGAGAAAAGGGAACAGTTTGATTTCAGAGATACTTTGCTCTTGAGTGGCATTTTTTGAAGTTTTCTCTTAGCAGCTCTGAGATTTGTAAGTCTGAGAAAGTTTTAGGTGCTTGATTTGAAGCAAAGTACAATTTGAGGCAAAGCTGTCAAACTGTACTTTGAGTTTTTGGGCAAAATAACTCCAGGAGATAAGGTCAGTGTTTTTATTCTGTCTCTGCATTTTGCTAATGCATGCCTACAGTTTCAATAGCTAGTCTAAGTGGAATGCCGCACACATATGTGGGCTATATGGTCCATCTTGCCTTAAAGAGACACATAATTCAGTTGCATTAGGGACTGGGTTTGTCCCAAATTTGGAAATAATTACTGTGGTCAGGCCAGCAGTAGGGAAGCATTCAGGCCCTACCTCATTTGTAGATCCCTTAGCAGAGTGAAAAGGGCATCTGTGCGCCTGCAAAGGGGTTAGGCTTGTAATGTTGCTGAACAAGAGAAGAAGAGTCCACTTTTTTATGCATTGGGAAAGACATGGAGCAGATGTGTTGTTTCTGAAAAATAATTACACATATTAATACAGTGGGTCCCTAATCAGCTAGAATGATTTTATTTTAGTCTTTTATGAGCCTGTAGTCACCCCACAGACTCCTCCATGCAGTTGCTGGTCATTAGTGGCTGTCACTGCTCACAAAGGACTTTGGCTGGAACACCAGAAAAGATGCACCCAGGAATAAGAGGCCTTTGCAGACTTTTATGCCATGTTTTGTCCGTTCAAAGGACTATCCATAGAATGGGCAAAATTCTGCCTATGCTCAGACTAATGGTCCTTTCCTTTATTTGAGCAACCAAAGTTTCCTTTTTTGTGTGTGTGTGTGTGTGTAGAAATATAAGGGAATGTTTGCATTAGGCTATTTTGCCTCTCCATTAGAGATATTAAAATTAGTGCTTTCCTACTAAATGACAGAAAAAGTGACTTATTAAAAGAGAAAAGTAAAAACAAACAAAAGCCAAAAAATAGAAAAAAAAAAGGGGGGGGGGCATTATGCTTGTGGCTAAAATAGCTGGAAAAAAAACAAATACTTTTTGCAGCTGATTTTTCTGCAAACATTATTCCTTTAACATTTCTAAGCTCACAGTATCAGCCCTGGGAACCTTCAGTGTAACTGCCAGTCCCCAGAGTAAATCTTTTAGAACTGGAAGAATTTTAGTGTGCATGTCAGGTCTTTTTTTTTAATATTCAAGATGTTATATTCTAGGTTGTTATAGCTTACTATTTTATCCTAAATCATTTGCCATAGTATTTATTCATTGTATTTCCTTCTGGGCCAGCTCAGCCAACTGCGTACAGTAATTAATGTTGACAGATATCAACTTCATGTACAGAAAGTAGTAAAAGAGAATTCCCTTGAAGAAGAAGTATGATTTCTCTTAACAATCCCCTTCCTATTGCCAAACTGTCTTGTAAAATCTCGGTCACAAGAGCCATACCTTAATATACATTTGGAGCATTTCTAATGCTGGAGGAACCTGGACATGTGGTGGACAGTGTGACATTATTTTATTATAATAATAATAATTTTGTTATAATAAGCTAACTAAGTAAAAACTATCCATTATTCCCTAGATCACCTAAAAGTAGCTTTAATACAACCACTTGGAACTGAAACTGTGTTCTTCATTATTTGGAAAATGATTAATACTCTGATACTAGTCCAAGAATCATCAGATACTCTGTCCAGTAACTTCACTGCATGAGTATTGCTCTGCTTGTTTTCTGTGGCGATTAGGAGCAGTTCATCCAGACGCAATTTTAAAGGATAAAACAGTTATTGTCAGTATTTCTATTTTGTACCTGTGATATGCAAGCAGAGAAGGAGGAAACTGAAGACTCATCCTTTGACTGGACCTTCCTCTGGGATAGGGCAAAAAGGCAGTGCCTAATACACTTGTAAATCCAGAACACATGAGAGAAAAAAAAATATGCAAGTTCCATGTGGCTGTGTCCAGCCAGCTGCCATTTCTGCCAAAACAGGTTATCTTAAAGAGTTTGGGTGTTTGTTTACAGTGAACAAATCTTGGGATTCAAAGATTGTTTCTATATTAAATTTGTATTAAGAATTTTTTTTTTTCTGAAAGCAAAGTTGATGCAAAAACTTACGGTTTTCTGTGTTTTTATGGACTTTCTATTATTATGAAATGAGGTGTCTTACGCCTTATCAGTGTGTTTTGAGCTTTTTCTTTGTTTCTTTCTCTGTAATTTTTTTTAAACAATCTGGATGAATACCGGTCCCATACATGGCAGAGCAGAGACTTTGTGTGTCATCAGACAGCTGCAGGAGGAATGAGGCAACACAGTCACTGATGTGTTTTTCCACGTTACCTAGAGTTTAGTAAACAAGGTCCTAGAGGTCCCTTGAGTATTCCATGTTTACTACAACAGGCATCCCTCTTAGTCATAAGAAATTCATTTGGTGTATGCATAAGGGATGAATGTGACTGTTCAGCTGTAATAGTCAATAATTTATCAACCTCTAAATGTACAACAAATGTGCCTTTTTACCCATGAGCTGTTCACTAATCTCTCTCATTCTCACTTTTTTCCTTCCTGGTTCCATGCCCTCTTCATGCTCCTTTTGCCTTCTTTAATAAAATGGACAAATTATTTCTTATTCTTACCAAAGAGTATATTTGGTAAGTCTTCCTTCCTTTCCACTTAATGAGTTCAGGTCTGGCAAGGATCAATGCCGTTTGTTCCAGTGATCCCCCAAACAAACTGCATTTTAGTTGAATCAAGCCTCTAGAATAGGAAGTTTCTTCTTCCTTATTTACGAAAAGAAAAAAGAGACCCTTTCCTTCCTAACTAACCTTTTTTATTTTTTTTTCGGGGGGGGGTGTCCTGCTTTAGGTGCCGGGGTTCCTCAGTTCCAGCCGATTGCATTGAATGGTCGTATCCAGCTTCTCACAAATGGCTCCTTGCTGATTAAACATGTGTTGGAAGAAGACAGTGGATACTACCTCTGCAAGGTCAGCAATGATGTGGGAGCAGACGTCAGCAAGTCCATGTACCTCACTGTTAAAAGTAAGAACTAAAACACTTCTCTGCGATCCAGACATTACACTGAGTGAAAAAGGCTTGTCTAGTGCCTGCCCATTTTGGAGGGGGGAAGGGTTTTTTTGTTTGTTTTAGATTTAATATTGACATTCAGCTGCATGCAGTAGTGCTTGGAAAGTCAGAATGGATGACAAAAAACATTGCTTAGGAGAGAGAGAAAAGATGACTTAAATATTGAAAGGGTTAACATCTAGTTTCACGTATTTTTACCTTTTTTATGAAATAGAATTCAGTAACAAAAGGGAAGTAAAAAAATTCTTTGGTCAAGGTCAAAAACAACTAACAAAAGAGAAATATCACTATTATCTATTAAAAAGAATCCTAGAAGTGGAAGAAATATGGATAAAAATACTTTAATCAAATCTCTAGATATTCTAAGTTGCAATTATAGTGGCCACTTTAACTTAGCCACTGGCAGATGACTTTCAGAAAATACATCTCAGAATTGTGTCAGGTCTGGGATGTATACACAATCACCATGTCTTCTTTACTTCCTAAAGTCATGTAAAACAGTCCAGTTTTAAGGTGTGTGTTATCTGCAGCTCTCACAAATGTAAGCATAGCGGAGAATATAGAGAAAACTCTGAAGAAATGCTGTGGAAATGACAAAAAAGTAAAAAAGAGACTATTGGCATGGCAGCAAACCAGGTGCGCCAAGACCTAGGTGACTTATTAGACCAGCAGTGACAGGGGTCACCAAGGCATGCACTTTCATGCCTGCAGGATTTTTGCAGATGGACTGAGTGAAGTTGTGGCATGCCAATTAGTTTGACAAAGCCTTGCCCTTGAAGTAAACAGACATAAAAGACAAAGACTTTTTTTTTTTTTTTGATGTTTACAGATATTGTTCACTCGTTTGTTTTAATGTCAGAGAATGAATGACTGCAAGTTCTTTGAAAAGAAGAGTGTCACCTGGATTAGATGTGCAAGTCCCAGCAGCTCAAATGTCTTCTCAGCTCTGATCTACCATAACTGCCTTGGTTTTCTCAAAAATAACATGATATTCAAAATCTCTCTAGCAAATGAATGATTGCAGATTTTTTTGAAGGAGGAAAAGTACCAGTTTCTGTGGCTGCCACAGCTGGCCATTTTTGGACCAGTCTACAAGTGCAGTAGTGACATGCTGCTGTTATATGCTACAGAAAAACAGCTTTCCTCTTGTTGGCAGCTATGCACAGTGCCTGTCTGATCACTGCATGCAGTTTCATGTGTGATAAAAGAGCATCCCTTATCAAATAAGAGCAGGAGCTTCCCTGGAGAGTCAGTTGCTGTTTGAATCTAATGAAAACCCCTCCGGCTGTGAGATAGCAGGCATGCACGTGTGTGCACATCCACACTAGCACATGAACTGCTCCAAGCTTGGCTGTTAGAGCAAATGCTGCTGGGGTGCAGAGGTGTGCATAGAAGAGGCCTTGCCTTAGCCTTAATCACCTATGCATTTGGGCTGCTTTGGGGAGTGACTTGAGCAGAAGAGGGCCATGGTAGGCTTCTGGTATTGCTGGATCCCCAGTTCTCGTATCATTTTTATGACTGACATTTCAGCAAGTGATGTGACTCCAAACTAAGGGCCTGTAGCTGCCTTTTTCCCCCCAGTTCTGTATTCTGAACTCTGTTGTTTATTGCTTTTTTTTTTTTTTTTCTCAGTGACTCCCTTTCCCTCTCCCTCACAAACTGGTTTCTAGACTCTTGTCCTCAGGGATAATCCTCAGGGATAGCCCTTCTGCCAGATAAAACACTCAGGCGTCTTCTGTGAAACTCTCAGTTTCATGACACGATGCTGCATAGTGTGCTGCCTTGCTCCACAAGGTTGGCTCAAATGCCCCCTTTTACAGAGGCAGAAGGTGATGAAGTGTGGTTGTTCCCAGGTGACAAAGCTGGTAAGAAGCAGACTTCCAGAATATAATAAAGATTAACATAAAAATGTAATGGAGACTTCCCTATGATATACTGGCCGCCTGTCTTCCTTCAATCTATATGTAGATTGTCCACACACAGGTCAGACAACAGTATCTCACATCATCTGAAAAAAAATGTTTAGTGGCTTAGACAAACTTAGCAGCTAATCTTGAAACTAGGTTGCCTCAATACTGAGAAAGACATGACTGCAGTCTGCTTGAAGCTGTTTTCCACCTGGTAACCATCCCTTGTAACACTGGTATTTCCTGCATGTGGATGCTCACCACTGACTGCGTTGCTAAGAACTTAAAATGAGCAGTTTTATGTACAGGTGATTCTTTTCCTCCTCGTTTACAGAAAGTTTCTACCTACAGTATTGGTAACAGTGCTGAATATTTTTTTCCTTCCATAGTTTCTGTGATAAATCCCTTAAATTAGACTGGTGGTCTTATTCTCCTAGCATTTCCAATACAGCCCAGTATATTAAATGAAAATATATTTACCTTTGTTGTCAAAATTGGACAGATTGCTTTTTACTGGTAGTTCAGGGGTAGCAAGAATGAACATTGGCCTCCCATACTTTTATGACTTGCTGCCTCAAAAATGATGACTTCTGAATATAAATGTAGCTCATCCAAAAGCTAAAAACAACTCAGCCTACGTAACAACTCAAAGCTATAAGGGAAATGATAGTAATTCTAGTTAAACCTTTATTTAGTGTCTCAGAATGGTGTTGTTTCATGACACCTTCACCTCAGAGAAATGCTCCAACTTTTTGGTTGTCAGAGATTATATGAGCAGGGAGTACAAAGGGGAAAAAAAAAAAAAAAAAAAAAAAAAGATACAGACTTGAATACTAAAAGAAACATGAAGAGAAAGAATTGCTGGAGTCAATACTGAATCAGAAATCACAGTGCTAGAATGAAAGCTATGAAAGTAAAGAATCTGCACTTACTTAGCAGTAGTTATGTTCTTTTTTCCTTTAGAAATGAACATAAAGATCATGATTAGTGATTTTCTTTCTTTCCTTCTGAACCAAAGATATGCAACTCTTGAATACTACATTCAGCAAGACATAGAATATTAGAAAACCCTGAGAGAGACCTGGAATAAGAAATCTAGTGCTATTTGAGAAATGACTCCTAGTGTTTGGGATCAGAAGACTTCTAAAGAATGCCTAGAAAAGATAATGAGCCTTTAACATGAAGGGAAGATCTAAAGTTATTTAAAGGTTGCCTAGGAGTCACAGGGGAAGTGATGTCTGCTTCAAATGGACTGCTTGCCTGCCTTCATCTGAATAAATGTCACACTTCCTAATTCCACTTTAGAGACTATATATAACATGATAAAACAGTATCGTGAAAATATTCCCACCTGAAAAGCAAGCTTTCAGTAGGGTCTTTTATGTCCCTATGTAAATAATCTGTTGGAGGCAGTCATGTTAGCCCTCATGACTTATTGTCATGTTAGTCCTGACTTATCAGTCCATTACTTATTTCCATGTCAGCATGGAGACTGAAAAGTTTTAATCTGGTCACCAAAATACTTTCAACAAATCCTGTCTGACAATAAAACAGAATTGCTTCATTCACTTTTCTCTCAACTGTGCTTAACTAATTGCATTAACATAATTAATGCATAAACCTAAAGCTATATGCTTCACCCAGATCCACACCTCCTTCCAGCAGGAACATCTTAATCCCAGCTAATAGTTTTAATGCTAAATTTCACCACTTACATGTTAAAAGAAACAAACAAATAAACAAACAAAACTCTTTTAGCTATAAAGCACAGTTTAGCTATAACAAGAGCTTGGTAGAAAAACTGGGGAAAAAAAAAAAAAAAAAAAAGAAAAGAAAAGCTATCTGGGAAAGGAAGTCTGGTCTCAGTGCAGAAGGGAGGCCAGTGTTGTGCTGCTGCATCTGCCCTAAGTCTCCACTGAGGCAATTTGCCCTGCTGTGTCTCTGTTGCCTTGTCACTCTTGTCCGTTTGCATCATGACTTCCTCCAGGCGGGATTTGTTTCTCTCCATCTCCATGCAACTTGTGGAAGAAAAACGCCCCAATTGTAAAACTAGCTCCTGCTGCATGAGAAATAAAAGATAATAGTAATTATAAGCACAAACCAAATCCCAATGAAAATGCTTAGGAAGGGTCATTCTGAAGTGAAAATCTTTCTTCTACTGCTAGCTAACCATTGTTTCACCACATTGTAATGAAGTTGCACAGTAGTGGTTTATTAAAATGGTAGGAATCTATGTGTGGCTTCCACTGTGAAACTCTCTGGGCAGGGACACTTCCCATGGGACCAGTTAAATGAGTTTGCTTTGCCCACAATGCCGGCAGTAATGCCAATACACCATGATGGAGAACTTCATCTGAGTGTTTGGGAACATAATTCCGTATTAAGAATACAGGAATGTCAAGACCTGCTTTTCCTTATGCGACAAAAGAATAGCATTTATATGTAGATGCTGGCTTTTCATTTATGTCCAATTTCCCCTCCAAAATGCATGTATCTCACCAGACATGGGTAAGGATAGCTTTGCCTGTTCAACATTTGCAGAGATAGATTACCTGTGATATGTTGTAAAGGAAGATAAAACTCACCATTCCTAACACCTTCAAAAAATGCTTGTAGGAAGAACAGCAATCATACTGTGTCAAATTCACCTGAGTCCAGCTATATTGATACTCCTTAATATGTCCGTGTTCCATTTTTCACAGTGCCATGGTCTCTAAATATTGTTTTCCATGGCAAAAAAAATCAAATCTCCTAGTCTGATTGGGTGCTCTGTTTCACTGTTTTCTTCTTGTAGCCTTCGCCCATCTTTAAACAAAGGGCTTTTTTACTGATTTACTTGTTCATCCTTATTTTCTGCTACCACAGGTAGACTGCTTTTTTGCCCCATGGGCAAACTGGGCAAAAAATTCTGGCTGGGTTACTTGCATATCTCGTAAGAATTAAGGGGTAAGTGAAGGCACAGAATAACAAAAATGAGTTCAGTGAACTGAATGTGCTCATATATCCCAAAGTCTTTCTCATGATCTGGCCAGATGCTTCCATATTTTTGCCCTTACTCATATCCGAGGCAGCTTTGTCTTTACCACCTATTTCTTGGCAAACAAAGACAAAATCCTTGTTACATGATGAGAATATGTGCAAACTGCCATACAGCTAAGTTCTAATTTCCAAGTCAGTGGTGATGGATGGTAATACCCTCTATCTGTTTTAATTACTTATTTATTTTCCTTAAATGCACAGACTAAAAGAAGCTGTAGGAAAGCTCCAGTAAATCTCGGAAACATGAAAATGTTCCCTAGACACAAGTACTTTCTCTTGTTAGTATAACAGCACGTTTTTTCTCTAATGAGGTCCTCCCACTATGAGAAACGAACAAGGCTTGAATGCTGTTTTCTGCCTTTTCAGACCATTGGCACAGCTTTGATTTAAGGACTCGTGCTTTAATCACCCATCATGTGTCATTACCCCGACAGGCGGCAGCAGCCACAAGATACAAGCTCCAATAAATTGCACTGAAAATCGCTGAAGCGATCCTTTGTTGATTTTCCTTTACAGCTATTCAATGGCAGATCAGCTGTCATAACAACACAGTGCCTGTGGCAACAGGGTGAAATTAAACGTGAAGTATGTTCAAGGTAGCTGGTAGAAAGCTGGAATATCCTTTTTTTTTTTTCCCTTGTACATTCAAATGCTCTCTGCTTCTCTCAGAAATGCCAAGCCTGTGGCAATTGGCTAAAACGAATGCTGTCTCTTGTAAGATAATTGCCAGATGCACTGCAGTACAAATATTCAAGTGCTTTTGTATGCAAATCTCTGCAATACTCTCACTTAAGAAAAGGGAGGGCAGTCAGAACGTTTCTCTGTCTCTCTCTCTTTCAAGAACCTTTTTCTAATTGGATGCAAAGAGGAAAAGAAAATAGCAGCCCTTTTTCTTGCCTTCAGGCCAGCTGCACAGCAATGTTGCTAGCAGGAAGGTGAAACATAAATGTCCCTGGAGATACCCTGCTGAATCTTTTCCATTTGTATCCATAGTATCGTATTTGTTGGGTTTTTTTTTCAGGATAGTTGCCTCTTGCTTCTCTCAGATTTACGGTGACCAAAAAACAACCGTAAAAATAAAGCATGGGTGGTTTTTTTTTTTTTCTTCAAAACTGGTCTTTCTGTTAAAATTTTCCCAGAGAAGACAGAATATTAAGGCTTTTTTTTTTTTTTTTTTTTTTTTTTTTTTGTGAAAGTGACCCGTTTAACAAAATTACAATGATTTCGTCTTTTGACTACCACCATACCTCCACTTTTCCTTGATGCCTCCTGACACACAGGATTCCCTTGCTGATGTGGTGTTTCCTTACATTACTGAACATGTGAGTAAAACTTGAACACAGCCCAGCTATAGGTATTTTAAAGGCACGCCCTTAACACATCTCTTGTCCTGTTAAATGACCAGTGGCGAGCTGTGGTCAGGAGGCCTCTGGGCAGCAGGGATCATTTCAGAACAAGGATTGCACCTCCTTTGTCTTCAAATGTTTGGGAGCTGCTGAAACAAAAATAGGAATATATTTCTGCTTCACTTTTCTCCTCCATTGGCGACACTGGGGTTACAGCGATGGCTACAAGCTAGGTAGATAGTCCATTCACAACAACTTTCAACAAGCAAGTAAGACCAAATATTTTGGCTTAGGATATTTGCCACAATACTACAAACTCCACACTGTTAGAGTATAATAAACTGGTAATACTGAAAGGCTTCTATCTTAAAGGAAATATTTTGGAAATTATTTCCACAGACTGGGGAGATACGCCTGGGGCAAAAGGGGCTGGTCCCAGCCCAGCTGCCTCCTTTGGGAGCAATGGCAGGCTCAGAAAATAGTGCTTAGAGCAGCTGAGCATCACCCGAGCAGATGTGAAGTCCTTTTGGGGCGGGATATAATGGGATTTAGTGGTTCTAGCGATACTTGCCGGAAGAATATGGAATTAGAAAATGGGGAGAGAAATAAGTAAACATGAAAATTAAATCTGAACATTTATCTGAGAAATCCTTTTCAAAATGCACCACAAAAGCAGCTAAGACCTTTTTTTTTTCTGATGTATGCATAAAGTAGTAAAGTAGGCAAATTGCAGAGTGGTTTTAAATTCTCCTTAAAGTCAGCTACACAATGATGTGTCATGACAGTGTTCTGAGTTATCTCCCTTTTTTTTTTAATCCCTGTGGTAGACAAGTAATGGCTAATCACTACCCATGTCCATAACTCAGTAGTGATATTTACTGGTTTATGCAGAGTCAGACTGATTTCAAATACAGCACATGTATAGGTACATAGGCTTATTTTTCTTACATATTTACTTTAAGAGGCTGACTCCCTGAATTACCCTGCTCCTGTTTTATTAAACCAAACAATTTTACTGAGTTTGAAACCTCAGAAATACTAGCTGCTTTTGTCCTGTGTTTCCTTTCCTTTTCTCATCCATACCAGCTCATTTCTTTTCTCTCTGCTTAGCCGTGCTAAGTTTAAGGCACATGTCATTTATCTTCATAACCATGTTCTAGCTGGACGCTCTTACAGCTCCCTGTCCATTTCAGAGCTCCCCATTATTATTCCTAGATGTTTTCAGGATTTGCAGAATGCTATTTAAAAAGGAACAGTAATGGTGAGAGGCTTAAATTACTAGATTTCTCCTGTACTTAGAATGAAATAACCACAGTCTTTTTCAGCACAAGATTTATGTTTCAGAAGGTCATTGGCTATTTTTGATTATTGTGTGTTGTCCTAGGAACAGAACTGTAATGCTCACTTTAATTAATTTTGAATTTAGGGTCATTAATGAGATTTTTGTTTTATTCTCCATCAGAGATTGTGGTTTTGTTCTTTAATTAATATTTGCATTAATATTTTTCCTCCATAGCTGATTTTTTGTACATGGCTTCAATTTGGTGTACAGAATATTTTTTGCATAAAAAGGAAAAAAGGGGCCATTGATTTATGAGAAGCAAAATTAATAAATTTGTAATATCTTAAAAAAATCATAGGATATACACTCAATTTGAGTATCAAAAGCGACACAGATACCAAATCAGTTACCATATATTTTGCTGTGTAATTCTCCTGTAGCAACAGGAAAATGTAAAAACAGTAGTTTATATGCAAATATTTTATGCTTTTGATGAGAAGAGCATACTTCTTTTTAAATATCACATCAAATGTCGCTATTAGCCAAAGACAATCTCATATAACTGCTTCCATCAGAGCAATTTTAAGCGAGGTAATTTTGTCTTCAGACATAAAGGAAGTGCCATTTTTGCAATACTTACTTTTTCTCTTCAAAAAATAGTTTTTCAAGAGTTACATGGTAGTTTTGATCATGACAGTTCTTGAAAATCCTGTGATGATGCTCCATATGAATACTGTGGGTAGATTCTCTGATAATTAACATAAAAACAAAAACTAAGTTTTCATTTGGAAGCACACAAAGCCCAAAAAATTAAAGATAGAAAGAACAACTGTCAGCAAGTTGGAGATGCTGTACACAGAATAATTTAAGACATTGTTTCTTATACTCCTTCTTGTGAATTTGTCAGATACAATTAGATTGAAGGATTTGCAAATGCTGATATTCTTTAGGCAACCTAGATGTGTTTATTCTCAGGGAAACAGGTTTCCTTGGTCCTAAATTGTAGTCCTAACCATCCTCTGCATCAGCACGTGAGCTTTCATTCACACCCTTCTTTCAAATACTTGTTCAGTATGTGATACCTGAACATACCTTAATCTGGTGCTTTTTCATTCCTTAGGAAAAATAAAAAAGAATCTCTGTGTCCACTTAGAACCACAGCAATTGTTTTTGCTGTATCTTCACAGTTTAGACAACTAAAGAATCATGCCTCCATTTTTAGATAAATCTTAATAGGAACCTGCAGGGTTAAGGAATGAATCGATTAAGTCTGTCAAACCAGGAGTTAATGAAAGGATGAGCTCTTGCTGTTATTCTAATTACGTATAATTAATCTAACCCAATCAATTTTTTAACCGTCTCCACAGAATAATTAGTCTTACATTCACTTTTCTTTTTCAATTCCATCCTGAGTTTTGACTGTTTCCATTTACCCTGTAGAAAGTGTGTTCTCCCAGCATTATGTATGAAATTATAAAATTCATTTTATTTGCTGTAGCATCATTTATTCAGCATTTAACTTCCATCTGGCAAATTCACGGTAGCCCCAAGGAAGCAGTATCATGTAAATGTATGGATGTAGATAGATACAACCAAATTTAAAAAGGAAAAATGATTCTTCAGTGAGAAAACAAATGCTGTTATTCCAAATCATTCACTAAAGATAGTGAGATTGGGTTTTGACTGGTGAAATGCTATTTCTATTAGAGTGTTTACCGTGCTTTAAAATTCAGAAACATTGCTGGTGTCTTTGCAGAAGAGTAAATAACATTATCAGTTAGAAATTTAGATGTTTATGAAAGTTGTCCCTTGTACACATCTATCACTAAAACACATTAAAACAGAGCCGTTTGTGCAGTAGAAGTGGTGCATGCGATTCCTGTTATGAATTGTTTTAGCCGTGGTAGCTGTAAGTCCTCACCACAACGAATTCCCTCATGCAAGCTGATGTGTGCATTCTCGATTAATCAAGGTTGCCCAGCATGGGCAAGTATTGGCAAAGAGGTTACAGTATAAGCTCCTGGTTTTATAATTGAACATTTTGCTGGATGTCTCCATACTTTGCTCTGAAAAATGCCATGTGGTGCCATTATCATGTAAAAGCCCAGTGAGCTTTCATTCTCTTTCTGACTTTCATAAATCAATGGTCTAAGTTAGCAACATCTATGCATTTCAGCATAGATGAAATGATCAGGGTTTTGGGTTGGATTTCATTGTTGTTTTTAAACTTGGCGTAAACATTTAAGAAAAAACCTATCCATATATATTGCATGCCATACTCAGTAAGTACATGTAATCAAGCTCCAATGTTATCAGGATGTGCTTGGCAAATTTTGTAGTTCATCTTTAGAAATGAATAGGCAAACACCAATTAAGATCTGTAGTCTGGCATTCAGTCAGTGATGCACGTTCTTTTTAGTCCAGTCTCCGACTTCTGACACTTTTTGAAATTGGCTAAAATCCATTCTTAAGTCATTGTCAGCAAGTTAAAGAGAACATTTTTCTCCAAAGTGATGTACAGTTTTGAGCTGTACCTGACAAACTACCCTCCTGTTGCCTCTGTCTCCCTCCTCACAAAGGGCAAAGGTTTTCAAAGATGAAATATCTTTTCTGAAAGTTAGCTGATTGATATAAAACTATGACCAAAAAGTATGTGCATGTGTGTGTAAGAGAGAGGTAATACCTCAACAGAGGTACTACATAAATACATTTTGTTGCCTCTCTTCAGAGCAGTAGAAAGATCATCCCATAGATGGGTAGTTTTTCCTGACTTTTAATTACTAGTCTTTGGCTTTGGTAATTGCACACACACAAATGGCATAGTGCAATAAGATTTGACTTCTAATCTTATCTTGAAACTGTCTTTTTAAATGACTGCCTATTACTGTAAATGCTCCATAAGAATGCATTGTTCTACTATTTCTCTCTTTGCAGTGCAGCATATCACTATTGCACCTACTACTAGTAGAAGTTGGCTCCTTGCCATGTACTTAAAGCCATAAACCCATACTTTCAGCAAGGAAAAACTCCAGCTATCATTTTTTTAAGTGGTGACTTGCCAAGCTGACGTAAAGAAGAACAGACCTTTCATAAGTGGTTGCATATTGCTGTTGAAAATCCAATTACTGTTTGCTAAATGCTTATCTCTGAGACTTAAACAACGGTTAAATGAAGTTCTCAGCATTTAAGGAGAGTGAGCATGCACTTAAACGGTAAAGACCATTGCAGGAGTGCATAATGATCCTGGATGCCCTCAGGATTTTTGCTGACTACACGGAGCATTTTTATCTGTTCTCAACCATTTTTGGAGGAACATACCTGTGGATAAACTGATGCACATAAGAGTTCAGAATTTTGATTATTTATTCTGTTCTTGCCTTTCTGTGTTGGCCTTTTTCAGAGCTTCCCAGCAGAACTCTTTTTCTAGTCCTGCGTCCTTTAGTAGGAAGTTAGTAGAACTCCCAAAGCACTTAAAGTGGAATTCAGATAACTTAAGCAGGGAAGCAAACTGGCAAGAAGGAATAACAATCTGGCAAGATGTTCTGTTTAGCTTGACTGGGATGACTGGGGCTCCTTTTGCTGCTGTGATCTGCTCTTACCATCGCTCTCTAGTTGTTTCACTTGTTAAAGTACTGTAACAATAAATCAGGCTCCCTTCTGGAAGAAGGGGCTCAAACATGCTCAGATCGGGTTAACATGGATGAGCAAGTGGCTAGGCATCTGCTGAGCCGTGGTGGGTATCCATGTGTGTGCCTGGCATCAGGCAATTGCAAAGCCATTGCTCAGCGATTAAAGAGGTTAAATTTCCTCCCATTTGCTGTGGGCAGGCGTATGGGCTTGGGCAGTTATCATGGCTTAGCTGACACACAGTAAGTTCTTTAGCTGCTATAGACAGTGTGCTTATGTATATAGCAATGTAAGTGAATGCAGTTTTTTGCAATTCCCAGTAAAGTAACTTGCGCATATTCAAGATTATTTCTGGTTTTGCTGATTACTCTGATAGTAACATTACATAGCTGTAATTTTTTCAAGTGAACATTTTTTCCAGACTTTTTGCAGTTTAGTTAAAATTACTTTAAAAGAGAAAGAACTCAAGAATGGTCAAATGCAGGCCAAAGCATAAACTTGAAATAAATGATGGCCTGGATCCTGCATATGATTGAGGAAGCTGTATGTATAAAACATAGGAACGTGAAAGCACAACAAATATAACCCAGAGTCATCAATGGATACTTCAGCTTACTTTTAGGGGATACATCATGTATTTCCAGCTTGCTTATGGCAAGACAGCTTGATTTGCCACTGAATTAACCTGCTCTTCACACACTGTGACATAAACTAACTTAGTGAAAGCTGTGTTTATGCTGAAATGAGAGTCACCTCAAGGGGAGCTATACTAGAATGCTTACGCATTCCAGATTGCCTCTGCTTGCCTTATGCCAGAATAGTTCACTTGTATAAATGAGGGAATATGCCCAGAAATAGGAGCGCGACACTATATGTAGTCTTTTAAATCATCTAACTGGTTTAAGTCAGACAGGATCTGTACTCCTTTTGATATTCTTTCTGCCTGTTTCCATAAAGACAGTGTAGGTATTTTTCTCTCAAGAACCCATCAGCTACCTAGCTGGAAGAATAGGTCATTCTTGAGATAATGATCTGGGGAGGCAGGAGAGTTTCTTTAATTCTTATGCTTCCAAGAAGTTTAAGATGTGGATACTGAATCCATTTAATTTACATTTTAGCAAGATACTACATGAAAAAATTTCAGATCATTCATGCAAGTCATGTAATTTGCTCTAAGTCATGCTATATATGTACCTTGTGATGTTTCCTGAGAAAAATTGTGTCTTTGCTGTAAATCTGATTTATTTGGCATTTCTTAATATTCCTTTAGTGGCAAAATATATTTTTTTAAATACATCAGATACCTACTTTATGTATCCTTCAACATGAGAGAAAAAAATCAATATTTGCAAATTCAGATATTTGATGTGGAAGGTGATAGCATGATTATGCAAAGTGTGTGGGTATTTTATTGTCAAAGTATGCAGGTAATCTCTCTGTAATGTATAAAATATGCATGCACATACATAAACATGAATACTCAATGTAAAAGGAACTTTACAGAACCACTTGACATATTGCTTTTATTGATTATTTTCAGGGAAAAAAAAATATTTTTTTTTCCATCTAAATTTTGTTCAGTATTAAATGCTAAGACCTTCTGCATAGCTTTTATAAGGCATAGATTTCATCTGCTGGGAAAACTCTCTTATCAGCATATCTGCCTCAAACTGACGAATCAAGTGAAGGTTCCAAATTTACAATAAACTCTGACATCTTTGTTTATACTATCTTACAATTTTAATTTGCTTTTGCTTTTTCAGAAATAAAACTGCATCTACTGTGATGCAGTGAACAGTGATCTAACTGCATTTGAAAAACTTTGTACAGTACTTCATAACTGAAATTCTGTGGAAGTCCTAAGTGATTACTTCTATAGCTACAGTGGTTTTGATGTGGATATACAGACTTTATCATTCTCAAAGTGTTTTATTTTAAAATGTTTTGATAAGCATTGGATGAATAACGTGTACATTATAGACTTAGACTCATAAAAATTTCTGTAGGGCAAGAGTAAGGGCTTTACAATTAACATGCATACAGAAGACTAAACGTGTTCCGTTCTGAATTGGGAGATTTGTCTAGGATGAACAATTGTACGTTGTTTATTTTAATACAATCACAACAATATTTTTGAAATACAACAATATATAAGCTATGGAAGCACAATGATATGGTTAGATATATATTTACATGACTACATATATATGTATAAATTTTACTAGGTAGAGAGAATGATTTCTAAAGTAGACTCCTTAATTAAGTGTCTCATGTTAATAGGTGCTGATATAGCCCTAGTTCTAGGAATTTTAATTTTTAATTTTTTGGCTTTTAATGTATTTTGTTGTCTACATCATCCAAACGCATTTTACATTATTTTACTTACTTATTTTAAAAACATTATTTTATTCACTTGATTTATATATAATAAGTGCACAATGAAATAGGTGAAACGTAAAACACTGAAATAGGTTCAGGAATGCTTATTCCACAGCTACAGAGTAAGAAGGGCTCCCTCATACATATCCAGTGTTACAAGCCTCAGAGTAAAGTTAATGACGTTATATATCATTACTTATGCAATATATTTATACAATATGTAAATCATGTTATGAAAACAATACATTAGAGGTAGCAGAGAAGAGGAATCATTTGAAGGTAGCGATGTCTCTCTCAAAAAGGAAAGAGTTTATCAATTTGGTTTTGCAGAGATGTATCCCTCCGTGCAGTTATAGAAAGGCCTAGCTAGTGCTTCTCTGAGTACAACTCAGAAAAGTGCTTTGGGGGCTATGGAGAGATGCAAGCAGGGACAAAAGACAGAGACAGAAGAAGGGGGCAGAGACAGACGAAGGGACCAGTAGGGCATATGTGAAGTCAACATTTCCATTGTATTTCTATGCCTCTGTAGCTATATGTAGCTGCCCTAAGTTTTCTTTCCTTAGGAGAAGTCAAAATTGCCAGTCTTCATCAGTTCTTGCTTATGCGAACAGCTTGTTTTCACATGTCTTCAGTGGGACCTAGTCTAATTCTAATCTCTTTAGACACAGTGTAGGCAGTTTTCCTGAGGACTGCATCTGTGACAGGTTGGAATTCTCCCTTACTCCCAGCTATTTTTCTGTAGCTGTTGCTGAATGCAAATATCTCTACAAAAATATTCTGTGTGCCCAACCACATGCTATCGAAAATTCAAGTAAATCAAAAATGTCTCTGTGGGATTTTGCCAGACTTAAGGGAGGGGAGTGAAACACAGGGCTTGCAAACAAGTTTGAGGGTTCTAAATATATTATTTTCAGGAAGCTATAAGTGAGAAAAAGAATAAAGATTGCAAAAAAAAAGCACATTGTCCTAAAAGTGCAGTATGGCTAATATGAAAGCATCAACCAATGAAATACACAGAGAAAAATGTAATGGTATTTTAATTTGTAGTTTATATTTTGCCTGATCAAGAGGATGCCCATTATAAGAGAGTGCATGGTAGAAATCATTGATCTTATGCAGAAAGCCTCATAGGGCTGAGACCGCCTATAAAACAGTGTGTTTGACATGCAGGCCAGGATGTTAGAAGTGTAATTTTCTATCTTAGGTTTTTTAGGAGAAAGGAGGGAAATTGCATTAATCCACTGCAGTGGATTTGCTGTCTACATGTCTTCAGCTTCATTAGGTTAGTCAAGTAGACAGCTGAAGTTTAATTGTTTTCTGGGTACTATCAGCAGGAGACAGGGTAACAAAGGGTTTTGGAGCGCTGCTAAGTTCCTGTTTCTCTCATTGATCTCTATGAGAACAATCATTATTATAATGATTTTAATTGAAGCTTCTATAAAATAACTGAGAAATAAATGCTTCTTGGTTTATATGCCTCAATTAATGGGTTGCCCAGTGTAGCTGCAGTAGGTTGTAAGTAGCTTTCAGGATCTGAGCCCAAATGATTATAGGTTTTCTTATCTTTTTTAGATGAAATGGATTCGTAAGTCTTACTGAAATGAATCACTCTTTTGGTCTTTAATTATAGTATACACATGCAAATGACATCATTATCAGAAGATAACACAATATCCCAGGGACCACGTGTTGCAGTTGTATCCTATGCAAACAATTGCGCTTGATAACACAGCCTGTCACAAAATGTCAAAAGAAACCACATGGTGTCTTGAACTGATTGTGAAATTAGCATGTGTCACTGCTATGTGTCATAAACAATACCATCATGACTGAATTTTTCATTAACTTCTTGGGTGTGGAATACTGAAGAGAACAAACAATTAAGATCTTGAACATCCAAAGTGCAGCACATAATGCAGCAGTGAATGGTTTAAAACATACCCTGTGATTGAATCAAAATACATTAGTCACAAATTAAAGATATGTATAGTAATTGGTAATATTAGGGAGCTGGGACATTCCTTTTCCTTGTTTTGTTAAATATATACAAAAAAAAAAAGAGCTTTTAAAATATTCTAAATTTCTATAGTTTAGTTCTGGTATAGCACCTCTCTTTTAGCTTGCATGATAACTGAGTAGTAATATTGCAGGAGAGTTTCCAGAATGGCTCTTGTTTCAGCAAATGACATCCTGATCATGTAAAAACCCGTATCAAGTTTCCATTGGAGTTCTGCAACTTGAGGATTTCACCCAGGTTGTCTAAGAAGTGCTAAAAGCAGTCTCACTGACATGCTTGCAATGAGGCCCTGATTCACCAACAGTTTTAAGCCCGTGATAGACAGGTGGGCTATCCTCTTCCCAAAGGTGGGAGCAGAGCTGCCTCCATTATGTGAAGTTGCAGGGCCAGCAAGGGTCCCATAGCACTTAACAATGTTCTCCTGCAGCCTAGAAGGTGCAGAGATACCTCAGTGCTTCTGCAGGGCATTGGCTTAGTCCAAGAGGCTGGTAGCTCCACCTTGGCATTGATCTTGCTGGACTAAAGCTGTTTCCTCAAGAGTTGGTAGAAGTCTCTGCCTCCAGCTCAGCACACTCACCACTTTGAGGAGTGGTGCTGGATCTAAGCTCAAAGGGGGCATGCACACAGTCCTGTACCTATGCCAGTAAGTCCCTGGGAGCAGCTGTGACCTGCATGAGGAAACTCATTCCATCAGGATGTAATAAAGTTCACCAGTGTTTAGTGTAATCCTAACCTATTCATTAGGGTCTTCCTATGATCAGTGGAGCTTCAACTCGTTGTAAGAAATATGTCTAACTGAGATGGGATAAACTGCACAATGGTGGTATCTTCCTCTCTCCATACTGGGACTCCACAGGGCCACCTTGCCTGCAGGTATCTGCAGATGAGAAAACTCTCTCTGCATGAGTGATTGACAGTCCTAAAAACTTGCTGTTTCTCTTTGCACAGCCTAGTTCAATCAAGAAGACTAAACATGTTCTTTTTGTCATGTATGTATTTTTATCATGTTGCCACTTTTTAAAGTTTTCCTTCAGAAGTGTAATGTTGAAATTTATTGAGTTATATAGATTTCATTTTCTTATTTTTCTTTTACCAAGCTGAGAAAGGTCTTTATTCGCCTTCAGGAAGTAACCTGTGCAAAATTCCCTGAAACTGTAAGTTCACCAGGCATGGAAAAATGGTATGATCTTCCCTAAGCTGCACAGGATGCCTGAGACAGGGCTGTCAGTAGCACTCTTTCCCTAATGCACTGGCCTCCTGTAGGGTTATGTGAGACCCGCTGACGGAAAAGCTGTTTTCTTCCAGAGGTGTGGTGTTTTTTTTGTCCACAGGATTGTGACTTTTCGATACTCTGATCATAACAATAATATTGTATTTGTTAGTCACTTCAGTAACTAGTTATCCGGAACAACGTACATGAAGGGGGTTACCCAGACTTTGTCCCTCAATCTGCTTTCTCTAAACTTTGTATGTCCCTAAATGTGAACTTATGACACTGACAGTATTTTTAAGGAAAATACTTATGAATGAACCAGTCTGGCTGGAGTGAGTCCAAGATAGCTGAAAAGCAAATCTTTGGGAAAATTTCATTGAAAAGCTAGTCTCTGAAGAAATATTTTGGTTTATATTTTTGTGGTCAATGGTTTTAGGTAATCCCAAATGAGAAAGAGAAAAGCACCTTAGAGACTGCTCTTGAATTATGCCTTTGCTAACCAGTACTAATGGCATGGGAATTTCTGACAGATAACACTTCCTTGAGTGAGTTGGATAGGAATGAGATAATGATTCAGATTCCTTTGTCTGTTTACCTGAGCTGAAGTACCAAATCTCATGATGTTTCCCTACAGAACTAATTATTTAGGTTTATAGTCTCACAGTTACCAGCTAGCTCAGTCTGATACATGCAATAAATTAACAGTGACCTCAAGTTTACCTCAGAGTCTGATTCTCTACAAAGGACACTGCCTAATTAGAAAACACAACAGGGGCCTGCTCAGATAAGAAGGTAGACTTAGGAAACAAACAACAACAACAAAAAATTAGTGACATTGTAAACTTTTTTTTTTTTTTTCTGGCAAAATTCAAGGCAAGAAAATAGAGTTCTGGATAGAAAGATTTAAGAAACTACTGAGATTTAGCAGAGAGTGGCAGAAATGACAATAGCAACTGAAAGAGATACTGGATCTGCCAGCAACTTTGCAAACTTTTGGAAAGAAAATCAAAGGATTATTATTTGTTAGCAGCAGTATTAAAAATGTATTTAAGCGACAGAGGGCTGAGAAGGCTCCTGCTTTCCCCCATGCTGCAGATATGACTGCATTTTTTTCCACAGTTTGCTAGAGTTCAGCATCCTAATGAGCTGTACCTTTTAAGACTAGTTCTGGGCTCTGTCTCTTGCTTGTTGCCACTCATACAGAATAACTCAGTTAAATACATAGTATAAACACATTTCAAGCACTAAACAAGAAGTCTCCAAGTTCTCCCTGAAAACAAAACAAACAAAAAAAAACCTTTTTTAAATCTCACTTTGATTTTTTTCTTTGCTAGTTTTGTAACTACTTCAAAAGACAGCAAACATATGTCTCTCTCCATATGGTCAGTGAAGTAGAAATACTTCACTGCCTAGATAAGCAGTGCATCTTTTTAAGAAGCTTTTAATTGCCTTCATGAATGTTCAGCAAATTTGCAAAGCAACATGAACACCTACATATAAAGGAGAGTAGCAACATTTGTCAAAGTCTGCTGAAAGTCACTTTCTAGGAACCTGGAATTTTGTTAGGGAAAATGGAATAAAATTAAATGAATCTATGTGTCATTCACTGGGCTTAGCCAAAAGGTCAGTCTGCTTTCTTAATGCTTCTCATTTAGTTTGCTATCTTCTAACCAAGTGCATTGACAGAAGGCAGGAGCTGAAGCAGCATCATTCACTGTCTGCATACCCCCTGAACTAAAGGACATTATATCATATAGGAAAGTAAAGTTTGTGAAATTAAAGATTGTATCATGAAACACAATCACAACAAAGTTGGATACTGTGAGTTAAAGATGTTTTTGAAATTTCGATTTTTTCCATTTATTGAAATTTTGGGTGCTTGAGTTTGCAATTTTAAAAAGTTATTTCAAAACCCATATAGGATGAATCCTAGAGATTTTTTTTCTTTTTTTTTTTTTTATCCCTATATATACTTTAAAACATAGATACTATTGTATCAGTAGTTTGAATACTTTATCTTTAAAATAGATTTCTGTTGTTCTAGGTGAAAGGACTAACTATTAACAGAGCATGGAGCAAACTCTTATTATAACCAACTCCTAGATGGAGACTTAGAAAAGGCAGCCTGGCTGGATATTCCCCCTTTCTCCTTCCTATTATTTGAGAGAAACTGTTGTCACCAAGGTGTCCCCAAGATATGTAATGTGATCATGGATCCATTTATTGAAAATATAAGGAAAAAAAGAAAAGGAAAAGGAAAGGCCAAAAGAAAAGGAAAATGAAAGGGAAAAGGAGAAGGAAATTGGGGTGGGGGAGCCTTGTTCCCTTTCCCTTGCATAGGTGGTTGAGATGACATGGGAATCTATGCTCCTGTCCCGGTTTAGTACTGTAGTGGCCACTGCTTGGACAGTGTCAACACCTAACGTTTTAGAGCAATCAATCATGTTCAGTTATTACTTCGGCTTCATGACGATATTGTCATCATTTTTATTTGTCTTGCTAGTAACAACACTGATGAAAAGGAGATGCCATTCTTCAGCATCTTTTAATTGTTTTATCTTAATGAAATATTGTGGGGCAAAGATGTAGCACTTCTTTAACAATAAGACTTTTTCCTGCCAAATTGCAAAGAACAGACTGATGGTCTATCAATTAGCAGAACACAGAAGTGCAAGAGCTTCTCAAGATAAAGTCTCAGGATGTTTTTGACAGGATTTGAGGCAATAGGATAAATCTTTCATTACAAGCAGCTACCAAAAGAAGCTGGGTTTGAGATGGTTATTTGCAGAGAAGTACATGCAGATACAATGCTAGATTGTGTACTGCCCATCAATCATGCATTCTGTTCTTAGCAACAAACCCAGAGACATTTTAAATCAGAAGATAACTAGAAGTAGACTTGAAAATAGTGAAAACTCAGCTCCATTTTAAAAAATAAATTTTGGCACCAACTCACTAATACCATGATGTTGTACACTAGATTTCACTTGCCAAAAGTAATTGTTCATTCCTTCATAGGTAGAAAGAAAGAGTCAAGAATGTGCTCCTAGCTGACTACCAGGAAAAACATTTCCCTTAAAATGATTTCAGTTTTATGAGTTTCAGCTATTGTACTAGTGTTATGTGGCTTAAAACATTTTATTTTTGAGAATTTTCATATTTAAAAAAATTGTAAAGCTTTTTTTTACAAATTTTCATTTGAAAATTTTTTAAAATATATTGACCTGATTTTTGGACAGCTTCAAAACTATAATACAAATTGCATTCAAAATATTACAATTGTTTCTAGCTAGGGGGCAGAGATATGTTGTTTGGTGAAAGCAATATTCTTTTTTAGCTTCTGGAGTAGGTGAAGCCACTGTACAGTTTCAAGCCAAAATTGGTACCATTTCACTGCTTATGTCATCATCCTTGTAAGATAAATGGCTTTTATTTGGTAATCAATATTGCTTAGTAGAAGGTTTCTACAATTAAAAAAGATAGGCTTATCTAAGTGGTTAAGCCATTGGCCATGTGTCTGAGTAGCTAGGTCCTGCAAGGAATGAAATAGCCTTTGGAGTCGATAATGGAAAACAGTGTCTGTTGCCTCCTAGATTGTATTTGGGATCTGTCTGGATTTATGGTGAATGAAGAACCACTAGTGTCTAACAAGTGTTGGGTGCTCTCAATCCATTTTTGTAGCACAGACAGATTGGCACAAAGGGAAGCCTGCACAGCTGCTGATAGATGTTGCATTTGTTTATGAACAAAATGAATGGAAGATTTCTGTATCATAGGGGAATAATAATTACAGCTTGTTAAAAATTATTATTTCATGTCTTTGTATAATTTCAAATATGCTTGCTCACAGAAAAATAAAATGTAAAAAATTTGAACAGAAAAAAAACATATAAAATAATTCAAAATTTCAGTCCATTCTGACTTTACCAGCAGATCTCACATGTAAAATTACATCTGGGAACCCAATTCTGAGAGACTAGAACTAGTCACAGCTAACTAGAATTCCTCCCAGACATCTCAGGAAGATGTTAATAAAGGCTGAACCTGTAGTTGCGGGGGTTGGAGGATGATCCCATCTGTGGCTTGAAACCACAGCATAATTTGGGGTCCTCAGCTGCATAGCAAGGAACTCAAAAGTCCTCAGAGCCCTCATGCAAGCCTGAGTTTTCAGTTTTCAGGTTACCTCTTGTGAAGCCAAGAAAATTCAGGGCATCCAACATTCATAACTGGGAACATAAAAACCCTAATTGCTCTTCTCCAAAGCTGAGCTACATCCCAGTCTACATGGCAGCACTGTCCAAATGTCCAAATTTCAGGGACCTAAGAAACTTTTTTTTTTTTTTTTCAGCATTTTCATAAAAAATGAGGGCTATAAATAGTGGCTGGAACGATTGACAATACAGAAAAATGAAATCCAAAGCTGTGCTCCGTGGTTCTTACAACTCAGTGTCCTTATGCCCAAGTTATAAGCTATAGTGGGATGAATATTGCTTAACAGAAAGCGTTTCATTTTGCAGATGTAAGAAAATATTGAGATAATGGAAGATAATGACTAATAGATTAACCCTGTCTTTTTTCGATCTTTTGGTTGTTGACCTTATCCAAGTTTGTATAAATAGCTGAATAACTGTCATGCTAGAAAAGGAGAGAACATGGGAGGAGTACCTGAAGGGTTTAGGTCAAGATTGTATCCTGAAACAGACATAATCTTAACTATATTACCTATCCTGAGTGCTTGTGTCTCTTTTTCTCATGTCTTGTTCAACAATTGAATGCTGAGCCTAATATTTTTTCTTTTACCAATTGCTTTGCCAGAACTAGTGCATTCCAATAGAAAGTTTTGCTTTGAATAAGTCAACTGCTCTCTGACAAAAAAAATGAAAGTCAAAAAATGAACATCCTTCAAAAATGAAGTTTCTCTGTAGGAATGGTACTGAAAAGCTTTTTACTAACTTACAAATAAAACCTGAAATGCAGTATAGAAAGAGCAAGACCGTCCCAATAAAATCTGGACATAAGACCTCTCTCTGTAAGTAACATTGATATAGTGCATAAATTCACAATATTCCTTTCTAATTAATTATTTATTACAAGTATGTTACAAGTAGTATAATTAAAAAACAGACACAAAACAAATTTATACTTCAAAACTCCTGGCTTTTCCAAAGCAAAACTCTCTGTGTTTAGTTAGCAAATTTAGATCTAAGTATAGATTTGGTTGATGTATTTTATAGATATAATTAAAACAAAAATGTTTAACAACTTTTAGTAAAGAAAAAATCAAATCATAGTATTTTCACACTGTCCCTGTAACTAGTAGCTTGATTTTTGATATCCACTGCCTGTTATAGACAATATGTTAAACCATGTTCAATGCCTTACCTCTTTCTTTGCCAGTAGTTACATTATCACTGCCATTTTGTCCTCATCTCTTCTATGCTTATTCTTTATGGGCAAGGGAGAATGGGTGTTCCTATTAGCTGAAACTGAATTTTAAAGGAAAAGAATAAACCAAGTCCCTTGAAGTCTTTATAAGCCCTGTGCTGTGGGCAGGTACTGTGGAGGAAGGTGACCTGCAGCCCCTTGCCATGTGCTTTGTTCAGGAGATGGATGGCTATAATTTACTCCTGCCTGAAACACTGGTATTTATGATGCTTTTCCTTGGCCAAGGGGTAAGCTCAGTCTCCAGAGAAACAGAAACATTTTTTTTAAGAGAGTATTGAAAAGCAAAAGCCACAGGATAGCTGAAGGTTGAAGGAAGGAGGTGATGAGGCTTGTTTTTTCTTCTTTTCCAGATAATCAAAATATATCTCCTGATTATTTGACTCCTTGAAAAGTAGTTCTTTTCTTTTCTCTCTCTCTCTCTCTCACTCAGTCCCTCACTCACACACATGCAAGCACACAAAGGCAGCCCTTGACTGACCCATATTTGATAGAAGGAGGCTTGGCAGAGCAGGAACAGTGGTGTAAAATGTGGATTTATACTCCTTTGCAGCTGTGCTTTGTTCATGGCTGGATGAATATATCGGCCCCACAGAATGGGCCAGAACAACCGTAACTCTGGTTCAGATTGTGTCCACTCTCTCTGACCTTAGGCATTTGGATACTGGAGACAAGGGTCAAAGCCATGTAGGAACACTACCTGCGAGTGCGAGTAGCCAGCACCTCTCTTGCCATGAAGTCTTATTGTTTAGTGTAATTGCCCCCAAACACTCAGTGCATTGGAGGCCTGGTCTTCAAACTTGATAAAACACTGCACACATAGAATGATAGATATGATAGAAATGAATTTACAAAGCACAAAAATAATCCCACTTAGGACCTAATTTTATATTTAGTTGAAATTAATCTGATTTTTCCATCCTGATCTGCTGCTGTCAAAACTGCTGCTTGTTTATGGGTACATGTAACTGAATTATTATTTTGAAGGTCATTACAAATATTGTGTTTACCTAAGCCCTCTTTGTTTGTTATCGCTAATAATTTAATGTATGGTTTTCCCTCCTTCCATCAGATGTATTCAGAAAATGTTAATGCATATAAATTGATTATTAACATTTTCTAGAGTGAGCAGTCTCTAAGACAGTTCTCCACTCTTCTAGAAGTCGTCTCCTTTTACCCACCAACTTCAGGGACATTTCTCCTTGTAGAAACAGCTGACATGCTAAGCAGACAAAGTAGGAAAAAAGGACTCCCAAGAGAAGAAAAAAAAAAAAAAAGGAATAGTTGAATAGTTTAGAATTCAAGTTTGGTTTTGTTAAAAAAAAAAAAAAAAAAAAAAAAGGAATTAATACTCAGCAAATGTCCAGATCATTCCCAGGTAGCCTGTGATACAAGGGACAAATACGAGGATTCTGACTGGAGAAACCAGATTGACATCCATTAAAATAAATACATTCAGAGTTTTTAATTATGCTCTTATTCTTGCAAGTTGAATCTCCTTGCCTGTCTCATCTGAGATAATATTTACATCTCCAAACTCCTCAGTTTAGAGAAAGTGTAATTCAAGACTAGATCCTTAATATTGGATTCATCTGACATTTAGTCAGACTTCTACAGGTCTGCTGTAAAAGTTTAAGCTGCCCACAGTATGCTCCGTTTACAATCAGTAAGCATCATTCATCATACTCAAGGAAAGATAAATGGTTCCCTGGAAGTTCTAGTTTCTCTGCAAGGATCGTTAAAGGAGATGTCCTAGTCTGACTAGCTGAAAGCTTGAATGACTAATTTTTAGCCCTCTGAAGTTAGACGGAGATTAATTCTGCTGCCTGGTTCCATCTCCTCACGTGATTTTTTTTTTTTTTTTTGTATATATACAGTACAATAGCACTTTTAAGCTAGCATTAATATGCATAAAATGTATTCATATTTTGTGTAAATGAATTTACATAGCAAACAGCTGCAAAGGTATATACAAATAGTTACATCTTACTGAGTTTAATATTCTTTAGTTCTGGTCCCATCATCAAAATATCAGGTGCTGTTGGTCTATCTGCAACTATCTGGACAATAAACCGACTGAAACTGAAAAGGCTAGACTGGGCTTGTTCTACCAGAGCTCTGCTTCTCATACATCAGCAGATCGTATTTCATGGCTTTTTAGCTTAGAACCGTGCCGTTACAGACCCAAGTCACCCTGCTTAAAAGTGTACTTACTTGCGTGAATGAGCAGCGAATGAAAACCATTAATGTCCCAGCATGCACAGCTCACCAGTACTCATTTCTGTTGTAGCTGGGATTTCTTAGTGTGTTTCTGCTTCATTTAAACCCGTCAATACTTCAATTAGGGCTTGCTTCTCTTCCCCTGGGAGGGACATTTACACATGTCATTTCACAGCCTCCAAATCTAAAAGATCCGTGGGAACTGCAGGGTCATAAAGTATATCCTGATTAAAGGTTATGTGTTTCAATGAATTTCTATCACTTAATCAAAAATAAGTAAATAATTTGTGTATTTTTAATCATAGGGTACAAATAGAGAATGTGAAAAGTAACGACCTGTAAGAAAATTAGCACTCTCCCATATGATTCTACAGTCTGATTTTTATTGATTTGCATTCAGTAAGACAAAAAAAAAAAATAGAGCGCTGTACTTTACAATTATGATAGCAGTAATCCTTGTGTTTAGCATTAAAACTTGGTGCTGTCTTGATGTCAGACTGAATTCAATTTAAAATCAAAGCATAGGAGGAGATATCCTCCTATTTTCCTCAAAATTATATATTGCTAGTCTAAACTATTATAGCAGTCCTTTTTTTCCAGTTCGACTTTTATACAGCTGAAGAAAGATAGTAATTGATTTGGAATAGAAAGTGGCCCAAGACATTTATTCTTTATGGGTATGTATTTCTAATATTAATTTTTAGACATCATACTTTTCTACAATGTGGTAATAACAGTAATACTGTCCATTAATTTCTTCAGGAAGATGATCTTTCCCCAAATCTTAAAAAATCACATAAGGTAGATGATAATGTATTTATAATCCTTTTTTATAGAACTTTGATCACTTATTTTCCCTGCTGACAATTAGTCAAACTCTGATAATACTGATTTTCCAGTGCCTCATGTGGATTATCATAGTTTGTCACAAATTTCCATAGGCTTTTACTATAGCTGACTGCAGGGAACAGAGCTGTCAGCTTATCATTTTCCATTTTCTTTCTCTTGGTTATTAGTAAGTTCGGATAGACAAAATGGGAATTGAAGCTGCACGGCAATGCAGAAGAAAGTCACATTCATTTCAGAACCATGTCAAAGTCAAAAGAAAGACTGAGAAATATAAGCAGCTGCTGGTCTCACATGTATCATTTGAAGACAGCAGTTTGCACTGTACAAATACAAACCTAAAGCAAGAGCTCAGGAAGGCAGAAAGGATTACCTTGGTGAATTGAGAGAAAAGACCTTTTTTATTTTATTAATGTGTCTTTTGGTTAAAATTCATAGTTGTCATGCAAAATAAATCAACTTCTTTTTCTATAATGTGACCTGAAACCACTTCTGAGTGAATAAGATATGAACCCTAAATGTTCACAGCCTTTACCCTGACATATTCAATCAGATCATGAGGCACTAGTGAAGCTGCCAAGTTCTCAAGACGTTGTCATTCTTATTAAAGCTTACCATCAAATCAGGCCTGTTCTAGCTTGGAAACACATGTTTGAATAATAACTTCCAATCACAGTAACTTCATTTATATCAATAGAATAGGTAGCTGAGATGGTATTTTAGAGAGCACAGAAAACCTATTCGTTCCCAATCAATGATTTTTTTTTTAGGGCCTTTCCAAAGATTACCATTCATGGATGTCCAGTACTGCAGTTTTTACTTGCAATTGACTCTGAAGTTTTGATACGGGATTTATAAGGTGAACTTAGCTGGGGACCCTAGCCAATTCTATTTTTGTTTATTTTCTCTCTATTATTTATATGTCATAATTTTCATGGCTGTCACTCTTCACTAAATATAATTTTAAAGATGCAGTTTCTGATGGATACAATCTTTTTTTTTTTTTTTTCACTGCAGTACTGATTTTAGTACTATCTTTGTGAAAACTGTCTTGCTAATAGAACTACTAATGAAGTTCTTACCTATTCTTCCAAAATCTGTTAATGTAACAGTTGTTAATGCAAGCATACAAAATTTTAGTACTTCTCATTTTATGCAGGGTGAACCAGGTCTACAAGGTTTATGGTAGAAGGTTGGTTGAATTGTTTTACTTTGTTTTAAGAATATTTTCAGCAATAGATTAGTCAGTAGATTGCCTGAATTTAGTTCGTATACAATGTAGACTCATGAAACTAAAGCAAAGTAAAAAATTTAGACTGACGCATTAATTCATGGAGTTTTTCATCTCTTCTAAAAATTCTCAGGTTTATAGGTTTGAAATTATTTCTCTCGCTTGCCATCTGAGTCGCAATTCATTTCAAAACATTTGCTTTTTGAACTCAAAATTCAAACCACATTGATTAGTTACGTAAGTCACTGAGTATTGTTTCTAGTTGACAGTTGCTTACATAAGAAATTAATTATTAATTCCAAGCAATATAGTAAAATGTGCATTCAAAATTTACTTTTATGAAATATTTAAATTTTTGAGATTGATTTTTAAGTTATTTATTCTAAAAGAATGTTCCTGTGCGAAGGTTCAAAATAAATGATCGTGAGCGGGTGGCAAACATGAAGTTCATTTTCAAAATTAGTGAATGTTGATAGAAAATATTTTTCATTATTTGCTTTGCTGCTTTTCATTATTCTACTAGGGATAATAGAAATTAAAGAAAAACAGGATGAAATAAGTTAATTATATATCTATTAATTCTGTGAGAAAAACTGGTATTTCCAAAAACGAGACACTACATGTGCTAGCTTTCAGCCTTTGAGATGCGCAGAAATCTTTCTTTTCTAGTCTAGGGCATCTCTTTGATGTTGATAATATGAACACAATGAGGACTAAGAATAATATTTTCACCTGCCAGACAGGCCACAGTCCTGCCAAAAAAGACTGTCATGCTGTCTTTGTGACAGCGAGGAAGTCTATGATGCCTAGATTGGGTATTAGATACCTGCAAGGCAAATTCTACCCGTAGTGAAAGGCATTTCCAGGTCTGCAGAGTTGAGCCTGCCTACTGCACAGCGGGTACAGGCAGCCCTCATCTTGTCACTTCAAGCTTGTTCCACTCCAGGAGTCAAGTCTTGCTAGAACACTCTGCCACGGCAGAGATCTTCAGACCAAGGAAGGTGAAGACATGGAGAGTTGAAGGGAGATGTCTGGAGATGCACCACTGACGTATGCCAGAATATTTCTGTTATTGAGCTTGCTCTCAAATCCTCATTTAGGTACCTCCATGTCATTAAATCATTGGGTTTGTTTTTATGCTTCATCTTTTCCATGCTCTTTCCTAAGATCAATTTAAATTGGTTTTAACTTTGGGATATGATCAACAAGCTAATTGTTAATACAGCTTGAAACACATTGTACAGTGTTGTGTGGCATCTCCCCATGTACAGTGTTATTGGCTGGGTAGTGCCTATTCTTTTATTCTCAGCAGAGCCAGGTTGGTAGGAAAATATCACTTTGTGACTGCAGAGAGTAGTAATTCTTAACCATATTGAGAACTTCAGTTAGTCCTAGAGTCATTTCAGGATCTACATGGATATTTAGTGCTTAATTACAAGTTCAAAAATATAGAACCCTTTGGGTCTTTTTGCCATCTGTAATTTCAAACTATGAGCTAAAAGAGGAAAATTACTGATCCTCCTTGCTACCTACATAATCTCAAACAGAAGAATGGGAGAAAGAAAAAGATTTGCAAATATTCTTCAAATTATTTTTACAGATTTTCATAGGTGAATTGCCATTTACTAGTAATTTATGATGCTATTTACTAGTAATTTATGAAGGGTTATTATAAAATAATTCTAAAGGTTCTCTTTGTTTGCTCAAGCTTCATCTGTTTTAGTAAAGCTTCCCTACTCTGAGTAATGAGACCAGGACAATTAAAGTATTTTCATTTTTGTTTGCACTCAGTTCTTAGTGAAATATTCAGCAGTAGCACAGGAAAGAGAGCCAGATTAACTATTTCTTACTGAGTCTCAGGATAGGTCCAGGTTCAGCTTTCCTTAAGAGTGAGAAGAAAGATTATTTTGTCTGAAGGAGTTCAGTGATTCTTAAGAGTAACCTCCACTACTGACTTTTGCACTTTGATTTTTGAGGATGAAGTTGTTAATAAAATTGTATAAAGCAATGAGGTTACTGCCTACAGGATTGGCTTGAAGAAAGAGAAAAATAATGGGTTGACCTGGGAAAAATGGTAAATAGAACCAGGGTTCCAAGTGGAAGCCCAACTTTAAACAGTGAAATCTCCTAGGTTAATGCTGCTGGCAGCACTACTCATTTCTGGAAAACGGAAATTGCCATAAAGTGTAGCTACCATTTTGTCCAATACGCTGTCTTTACCATTGGCAATCACTACATGCCGCACTTCACGGAAAAATGTGGAGAACTCTAGAGGAAAGAGATGCAGATTAATTTGTCTGACAGGGAAGCCTATTCCTAAATCCTGGAGCATGCTGCTGTGTTGTTCATTTGACAACATGCACTGCAACATGCTCATCCCTTACAAAATTCACCTTTATAAATGCATTGTAATATATGTGTGTATATTTAATGCATATTTGAAGGTATATAAGAGTATACATACTCTTCTTATAAAGTGAGTGATCTTAGTGTGGAGGACACCCTAAGATAACATCATATACATATAATGTGTGGTATATATTCAGTTTATCTACAGTTTTCTAAGTCATTTTATTCATAAAGAGCCAGCATATTTAACACAGCTATTTGCATCAGTAGTTTGATTAAAGATAGAGGATGAAGAAATACAGTTCCTAAAATATCCTTGGGAATGTGGCTTTGTTACCAGAAATCTTATGACATAAAGGAAGATAAAAAGAAGAGCTTATGGTTTAGGATAATTTCAGATAAATTGTGAAGAGCAAAGAATCAGCTCTGGAGGAAGGGGAAGTATTTAGCTGTGAGGCATTGCTATGGCAATAGGGAATCAGTGTGGAAGATTATGTGAGGGGAAAGGAAGGATAAGCAGGGATAAAGCTATATCTGCAGAATAAAGTTCCTTTACACCATTTTATACTGCTCTTATTAAGAAAGTTTGTTGGAAAATTTGATCTTCTTAAGCTAGCACCTGCTAGAAAGGATGCTCATGATATTTGGTTTGGCCCTGTTACCCATCAAGGGGCTCTTCATAGATGTTTGTTAGGACAGCAAAAGCTAGAAAGAGTCCCCGAGACAAATTCCTTCAGATCTGTGGGTTTTAAATTCAAAGCCAAACTTCTTGTTGTATGTGGATATCCACTAGGTGCTGATACACAGCGAAGCAAGGAGCAGGGTAGACATCTCAGCTGGTAGTCTCACGTGCTCTGGCTGCTGAGCCCTCCAGCCCGGAGGCGTATGCACCTAGAGTGGTTGAGTACCTCATAGGAAAGCACATGCTGTATCTGAGCTCCTGAGTTGACTTAATGGATACTATCTCTGTCATTGGACGATGGAAAGAAATTTGAAGTAGGGTATGGGAAAAGGGAAATATACTGATGGGGAAGAGGACTGCAGTTGAAGAGACAATTTGGTGACTTGGGAGTTTGGAAGGATTTCGGGTATCAGTACCTGGAAAGACTCCAGATAAGGCTGAAACAAATTTCATTTTCTGTAAGGTGGGATCTGACTCATTCTAATTTTCTATTCCTGTTATTCATCATTTCTTCTCTTTGAATACTTCTCTTTGACAAAACTAATCATTATCTAATATCCAAATAGTTAAACAAGACATACATTGTCATTAATTCATATCAGTGCTTAAAGAGCTTCATGTCTCAGACAAGATCTTTCTAAGAATTCTTCCTGTAATTAGATCCCATTCTTAATTCTAACCCACTCCCCAATCCTGTTAATTTTCAAAACAATTTGTTATGGTTCAGGAATCCTTTCAACAGAAAGGGCTGTATCCTGACATATTGTCATATCCAAGCATCAATAGCTCTGACATGTGAAAAGGTCATGCCACCAAACATTAGCATTTCAAATTATCTATTAAAGTAATTCATTTAAATAAGGATTCTTTTTGCTGTCCAATAGCAAAAGATGCAACCTCTGCAGGAGAAAAGACTGAGAAGGCCTCAAACCAGGTTCTGTGCCAATATCATCTTTGTAAAATTGAGGCCCAGAAAAGTTCAGATGGAATATGAGTAAGTTGTTCTGATAAGAAGAGGCAAGTGCTCATGCATAAAAATGAGGAGAATGGGGCAATTGCAGATGGCAGCCCTTGACTGTAAAAGCTTAGCAAAGGAACTCTTTATTGCCACCTCATATGCTTTAAAAGAAGTGGAGCAATTCAGCTCAGAAGGTAGCAGTTCTGTAGGCCATCCAGGGCTTTCCAGCTTTTCCCAGGCAGGAAAGTGGTCATATCTTGCATACATTGATTCTTCATTGATGGAAAAATCATATCACAGAGGAATAGACTGAGTACTGAGGACACCAAAAATACCACGTTTCTGTTTTTGTTTTCTGTTTTGTTTTGGCTTGTTTTCAATGAAACACTGTGAGGAATTTTTATTTCTCTTTTCAGAAAATTTTCATGCTAAAATGTGAAAATACTGGGCTTCTCAGACAATTCTTGTTATCAGGAGAGGATTTTTTTCAACTTTTAAATCTTTTTAATCCTGAATAATTCATAAAGAAGCTGACAATTATATACAAAGTGTTCTGCACCTACTTACTGAATATCTTAAACACAAATCAAACTATGTTTATTGTCAATTTAATTATATGTTCAGTTCAGTACAATTTAATTGTGTGCTCAGCATATGCATGGACTGTAAGATTTTTGGTACAGAGGCTTACTTTTAATTTTGTGTAGCTACAGGTTTAATGGGGTCTTCATTTTGATAGGCCATTACTATCATACACACAATACATATAATGGTAAGAGAATATATCTGTCAGCAAATAAAACAGGTAAAAGCACTTTCTGTTAGCTTTGTGCATGAGTCTGATGAATATATGATCTGATGACTAGCTTATCAAAAAGAATAAAAAATGTCTAGCAGTTCCTTACTGGTCCCATAGCTGAATATTTATTGCTTACAGTACCTTTATGTGCCTGTGCATATTTTATTTATGTTAAAAGTTGTGCTGTGCGCAGCAAAGCAAATGGAGCCAGGATTCCTGTGCCTCTATAACCATGCTGCCTTCTACCTCTGTAACCGTGCTGCGTGGTCCTGGGTTCTTGCTGCTAAGTTCCCCTTGAGGAACCTAGATTCTCTGAGATAAAAATGTCAATTTATTTCCCACATTTTTATTTATCTCTCTGGTCAAATAGGGGCAGACTAAATTAGTTCCAAATCTGAAGGCCAGCCAGAGTAGTCATCTCACTGAAAAACAATCTTTCTTGTTTTGTCTGTTTCTAGTCCCAGCTATGATAACTTCCTATCCCAACACCACCTTGGCAACCCAGGGACAAAAGAAGGAGATGAGCTGCACAGCCCATGGTGAGAAGCCCATCATAGTCCGCTGGGAAAAAGAGGACCGCATCATTAACCCCGAAATGTCCCGTTATCTTGTTTCCACCAAGGAAGTGGGAGACGAAGTGATCTCTACTCTGCAGGTAAGAAGATGGAAGGACCCACAACTCCGCTAGGTGTGTGAGCGTGGCATGGTGTGGTTTCAGAAAGGGTGTCCCACCACTTCCACCGATGTTTCCTGATCGCAGCATCGCAGAGGGCACCCTGGGCCAGGTCAAGACTTTTGCAAAGCAATATTTCCCTACCAAAGTGGGCTCAGGAAGTGGCAGAAGGCCACAGACCCAACACTTGCCACCAAGAGGAGGCAGAGGAAACCTTGTGTGTCCCAGATCCAAAAAGGATTCATCCTCTACATCTTCTGGTGCCACAGAGGCCGCAAGAGAGCCTTCCTCTCATTGCTACTGAGCAGCACAGCTCAGTTTTGAATATGTTGCTGATAAGGGTCCAGGATATCTAGCCTGTAGGTGAGCTGTGAGTGAGGCAATTCTGATAGAAAAGTGCTGCATCGTAAAGTACTTCTCCTCCCTTTTGCTGATGCTCGTGAGCCATATGCAGAACACTTTACAAAGTCAGATTAGTCACCAGATGCAACGTGAGGTATAAGGAAAGAGCACATGTAGATGCATAAATAGTATATCTACAGCAGCCAGGAGCATGTGAAACATTATATATTGCATCAGAAATCACCTCACCAGCTGGCAGGTAGTCATAGCCTACGTCTTTATTAACTTTTGCTTCTGTGACAGGCAGTGCTCTGGTGGTATGACAGACACATGCCTTGATTTCCCTGGCAAATCAGTATATGAGGTACGGTTAACGCCTAAGTGGCTGACCTGGGTTAGACTGAGGTGTTACATGAGTGGCATTGTTGTTTTGGGCATTTCAATATCCCCCAAACACCAAGGAAACCCAGAAAGTTCATGCTGTTCTGGTTTCACCTAAAATGGGCAGAGCTCTGATGTTGCCCTCAATATATGCAGGGTTTTCCACTCTTTTCCGTCAAATCTAAAACTGGTCAATAAGAACAAATTACCAGCCTGCTCCCTTAGATTTTTTGCATGTGCCTTTAGGAAATCTAAGAGAAATGAAAATAGTTTTAAAAAAAAATCGTATGGATTCTTATTTAGAAATCTCAATTTCTGTTTTTCATTCACACTCTAAAAATACATTTTTATCAGATTCAAGGATATAATTTTCTATCTCTGTGGCAATTACATCTATATTCTAATGCAAATCTAAACATATATGTTTTTCTTCACCAGCTAAAAATTGTATTGGATGATATCCAGTAGAAAATTGATTTTACTTCCTATGAGAAAGCTTTGTCATTGACCTCTCAAAGGAAGGATAGGCTCTACATGTGAATTTGTGCATACTAGCATATTGATGTTATGAATAATATTTAGTTGTAGGATGGACTGCTACACCTCTTTGCCCTCAGTTGTCTTACTGACTTTAATAAGATCTGCATGTGCCTGGATGCACAATAGTATTTCTGGTTGGAAGGCAGGAGGCCTGCTCAGAGAATTATGTTCTGAAGCTGTATGATACAATAGTGGAATTCTACATCCATATATGTTTCATTTAAAATCTTGGACTTTTGAGAGACAAAGTCCTCAAAAATTTAGAAAAAAAAAAAAAAGTACTGAAAACTTTAGAAAATGCCAGGATTAAGGCTGTCTCTCAAGCTTTTAATTCAAGCCTTTTGCATGTGTGCATGATAATGTAATCTTTAGTTAAATACTCAGCTTTTATTTTTTCTACAGGACCTCTGCCTCAGTCAGGCATGACTCAGAATTTCTCCGGAGTTGAATTAGGGTTGAGTAATGAAAGACACTGTGTGATGCAAGGCTGGTCATTGAAACCAAACTTTTCACAGGTGGCCAATAATTGTGTGTTCTTTGTTTTCTAGGTACTTGCCTTGAGCCCTTGGGGTCTGATTTGCAGAAGTGCTAAGCCCTCATAGCTGCAGCTTAACTCAATGGAAGCCATGTTATGAAACATGAAATGCTGTTTATTGCTAAGGACTCTGAAAGGGGGAAAGAAGGCCTTAGATATATGAAATTGGGCTCTTAATATTTTTGTCTCACTCTTTCCATCTTAAAGCTCAGCACCATATGTAACTTACCGCAGCCTGACAGGTTACCACATCTCAGATGTCACCTCTCCAGAATGCTTGTAGCTTGTGGTCAGTGGGAAATATATCCATTTATCTTAGTCAGTGCTGAATGAGAGTTATATTACCTTGCATTTTCTGAAGACTAAAGAGCCACAGCTCTGAATTGCCACGGCTCAGCTAAGGTGTGGCAACTTGTCAAACAGCCGCTAACATTATCATACGTCTGGTTCCTTAATTCTCCATGTAAAATGTTGGTAATATTCCTCATGATGTCAGGGTTTATGAAAATAAATTCAGTAATATTTCTGAAGTGGGTATTGCATAGGTGAATGACACAGAAAAGGCTATGAGGAAATGAGTAAGTGTCTTCAGGGCACAATTTGCACTGTGTGCAGTAAATAAAGTGTGGAGCAGCACACAAAGCAATGAGAAGAGAACTGCATTTTGAATATCTGCTCTTTTAAAAATCCTTCTGCCTCTTTTACATTGAATGAAGCAGTGGTCCTGTAGAAAAATATCATTATGACCGTGTTTACTTAAAGACTGTATCTAATTTTCTGTGTTATTAAATAGCAAATTGAAAAGAAAAATCACAAAAATTTATTGTGAGGCTTCATGCTGAATACTACAGGGTTCATCAACAGTATTTGAAACTTTATTTCCTACACACAAACTTTTTGCCATTTAAGTTATTTTCAGAAGTAACTCGAAAAAAAATTGGAGGCAGCAGGGCACCATTTTGTATGGAAAATTTCAGCCAACTGTTAAATACCTGGCAAAATTGCGGATAACTGGAAACAGCGCTGCTAATGAGAAACTGCGGGAAGAGGTGGTGCTCCCACTCCTGACTACACATGTAGCCTGTTTCTTCAGCCCAGGTGTTTCCAGTCCTGAAAAATCTCTGTGTCTTGGGTGTTTCACAATGTAGACTATGTGTAGTTATGCATATAACATGCAATGTCTATTCATTACTGTCAAGTAAAGCAGTTTAGTCTATTTTTTCTTGTACCATACAAAAAAGCTGTTTGTTTATGTTCTTGGCATGCTGTTTATTCAATCACTTCTTTTCAAACCACCTATAGATTTTGCCAACTGTGCGTGAAGACTCTGGCTTCTTTTCCTGCCACGCCATCAATTCCTACGGGGAGGATCGTGGAATAATTCAGCTCACTGTGCAAGGTAGGAAGAGGACAACATAAGGAAAAAAACACAGCTATTGTAGTACAGTAAGTGTATGCCATGCTCAGAAATCTGTTGGGGGAGGGAGGTTCTAGGTCCTAATTAAACATATTCCTAGTTGTCACAGAAAAAAAGAAGCCACATTAAGATACTCAATTGCTCATTTTCACAAATTAAATCAAAATGATGGATAATCTCCAGAGTGTTTCCAGTACTGTACAAGTGAATAAGGAAAGTTTTTCTTAAGTGCACTAGCTGACAGTCTACTAACCAGGCTTAACAGTAAATCTTGCAGGAATAGTGGATATGAGGCAGGGGTTAGTTTTTTCAGGGAAGGAGAGAAGAGATTTGTTTTTAAAAAATGAATATGCTTAAAACCAAAGTCCGAAATAAAGCAAAAGCAATCTGTTCTTTTTTCCTCTAGAGCAATATTAAACCTACTGTGTATCTATAAACAAAATATATCAAGTTTAATCAGTCAAAATAAATTGCAATATGCTTGTTCAATCTAAACTCTAGGAACTCAATATCCCCGGGCCTGGGGTTCCCCTCCCTCAGGGTTTCATTTGGTCAGACATCTTCAAATTCAGGAGTTGTTGAGATGACAGTATTTGAGATGCAGAGCAGAGGCAGGACTCAGCCACTGGCCACTGCTTCTTTCTACGTGATGCTTGTTCCAGTGCTTGTATGCCTTTGAGCGTGCACATAACAAATCTCTAGGACTTGCGAAATTCTTTCCCCTCCTCCTTGATTTCACAAAACTGCAGACTTCAGTGAGTGCCTAAAGCAGCCCTGTCAAGAAATTTGGGTGGAGTTTGGTGACAAGTCTCAGGTTCTCAGTTACACCAGTGCTCTTTTAAACTTCTCTGACATTTTAAATGCTATTTATTTAAATAAATAGCATTAATAAATAAATGTAAATGCTATTTATTTGCATCCTTAATTTTTTTGTGGGCATAAGAGGCCTTAGACTTTCTAACTCTTCTTTTTATAAACATACGCAAAGAAACAGAATTCTTACTCCCTCCTCCTACCAAATTTAGCTCTTGTAAGCTTAATCTTTATATGACTATCATCACTGCATTTCAGTGCAATGTGGCATTTGTGGCAAAAAATAATCCCCTAACATGAATACACCGATCTGCGGTACTTTCAAGGAAATGCAACTGTATGTTGCGTACATGAAAGTTAAGGAGTTAGTCATTCAAGACTGCATGAGTGACTCTAAGTTTAAAAGCGAATTTTCCTTCCTCTATTGAGTATTCTTCAGTGGGTGATTAAATGACTCTGGATATTAATGAGTGCCTGGAGAAAATGGCGTGAGAGCTTACCACCAGTAAGCTGTGTCAGTGCCGTGCTCATTAATGAATCTTGTGAACAGTATGGACTTTCTTTTGACTAAAACTGAGCGTGTGTGTTTATTCAGAGCCCCCCGACCCTCCTGAAATAGAAATCCGAGAGGTGAGAGCACGCAGTATTGCCCTCAGATGGACCATGGGATTTGATGGAAATAGCCCAATCACAGGCTACGATATTGAATGCAAGAACAAGTCGGGTAAGAAATAATCTTCCTTCCAAGTGATCTCTGTCTCATAGCTTTCTTTTAGAAATCCATCATGGAATTTCTATTGTAAAAGAGACCTACTGGTGAAATTCATTACCACAAATTATTTAGTATTTCACAGTAAGATTTGTCTTCATTTGCTGATGTATTTTTGAGGTAATGATATTATGTTCAGCAGTTGCTGCTTTTGCCTTTTACTTGAGATGCCTTCAAGTAAAAAAGACAGATTTGGTTGTAAAAGTGAGCCATTCCATATGATAGTTGTTTTGATGATTTTGCTATCTGATTCTTAGTTCTATTTTTTCCTTTTTCTCCATTTTCTTTTTTTTTATTCTCTTTTCCATTTTTCTCTATAGAAGATTAGCTGCCTTTGCTTTTTTTTTTTTTTTTTCTGTACTGTTTTTTTTAGAAGTTCTTTTCTATTCATATTATTCTGAGGCATTTTCTCCAGAAAGTTAAGAGCCAAAGCAGTAGGCTCAAGAAGTTCTAAACAAAGCAAGCTGTGCAATAATGTGCTGAAGCACCATGAGTTCTCAGTAATCTGTTGGAAAGACCCCAAGGGAAAAGACCTTTGGCACATATTGACAGGTCAATGCAAGCAGATATTTTTCTGCTAGGTCATCATCACCTAATCATCACCTGCTAGGTCGTCATGAGCACCTAATAAGTAAAGCGAAAGTGGAATAATATTTTCCTGAATTAGGCAATTTTATGTTCTTGGTATTCTAAAGAGTATTTTAAAAATTTTTTTTGCTTAAGCTCGGAAATTTTCACTGTCTATTGAAATCTAAAAACATTCTGGTTGCGCAGTTGAACTATGTTGGTGACATAAGAACATACTGAAAATGAAGAGCACAAATAAGCACTGTCCTTGAACCATGGATTGTAACAACATTAGCAAATAAATTACAATTGAATTTTGTATTTTAAACATGATTAAAATAAGGCAGCCAGAAATCATATTAGACTGCTTTATGTTGGAGTTCATTGCACTATTTGCAAAGGGACATAGTCCACTAATAGATGTGCTATACGGGAGATTATCAGTGAAAACATTCATTTGATGAAACCAGCTAGAATATTTTTATAGTCTTCTCCCTTCATTTCTGAGCGGTAAAAATGTTCTTGTTCATAAAATCGTAAAATTTATCAAATTAATTATATATATATATATATACACACACATATATACACACACTACTACACGTCTTTCCTATTTCCATTTATTTGCATGGTGTATTTCCTTTGCACTTTAATTGTTAGGCAAAAATAGTTTTTTGCTTTTTTGCTTTTACTGCTAGATAGAATATACTGAAGATTGCCAACTCATTCATAACCTTTTTGCATTGACTTTTTAAATGACATCGGTAATGTAAAAGTGAACACAATTCCTGGAAGATTAAAGGTAAAATTCTACACTGAGTCTCTGGTCCGAAATCCAGCTCTACAGATACAGTCTAGGCAAGGACATCTCTTTGTTTTCTCTTTCAGCCTTTTCTTCTCTTGACAACCACCCACTGGTTGCAGAATCTATTTTGGGAGTTATTCTTGCCTGATAGACTGCTTTCTGACCCTAAAACAGCACTAAGACTTCTCAGGGAAGCATATAACTTAACATAACCTCTGGCAAGGAAAATTTAGCTGCTTTGTTTTGCCGTAAGATTGGAGCAGTGCTGGAAAGGGACCTCAGAGCTCTAAAACATCTCTTTTAGATTTAGTTCAGTATTCTCAAGTGATAATACTGAATGTAAGCAAAGATTAAGGTAATCATTGTAAACTTGTATTGCAAAATTGCATCTCCATAATGTTGCACGATAAATCAATAGCAAGACAGCTTATGAGACACCCATCAGACTGAGTGAAACCATCAGGACACAGCATAATGAAAAATGTTCAAAAGAAAATGGAAAGAGAGAAGAAAGAGTGGATGGCGGTTTTGGAGTACAAAAAATACTTCTTTAACTGTATATGAAGACACGTACTGGAGATCATGTCCTGTAAAGAACAGAATATTCTTGTCTCATTGCAAACAACAGAAACATTGTTTTTCAGAATTTGAGGCTGAAAGTTAGGAGAAACTAGGACCATTTATTTTAATTCTTGCACATGTTTGTTTGTTTGTTTGTTTTTTGTCACAATTGTGTCAAGAAGAACGTCAATTGGCCAAAGACTGCTACTAAAGAACTAGTGCAGGGTAGCTGGGAGAAATTAGACTGGAAAAGAGGAAATTAAGAAGATTTGCCACTGAAGTTTTCAGATATTAAAAGGCACAAAAAGTAACTTAGGCAAAACATTTGCAATCCAGATGGTCAGCTCAGACAGTGCCCTGCCAAGGCCAAAATAAAACTGTAATATGAACAGTTATGTTCTGTGAGAATCAGATATTTTTAAAAGAGTATTTCGTATTACTGGGAGATATGCCAATTGATCATGGTAGATCCATATGGGTCCTGATGATTGCACAGGAGAGATTCAGCGACTCAAACATTGAAGAAATGGTCCTTTTGCCTCCTCTTCCTCTATTCCTGCTTTAAAGGGTAACTCACAGAAGCTCTTGAGGATACTATTTCCACTTGTAGTTGATGTTCATGTGTGTTATTTACAGTATGAATACATGTATTATTCTTTTCTAAGTGTTGTTCTTAAGGGAATCTCAGAATCTAATTTAAAGAGCAGTAATTACTCTGTTCTGGTCCAGTGTAACAGTTCCAGCCTTTTTTATTCACTGCAATTTAATTATGAACATGATTCTGGTCAGGGCACCACTGCAGTCTACCAATGCGGGGCTACCATTAAGTTGTGCCACGAGATGGCACCAGACACCAAGGAAGACCAGTTACCGCATGGCCCTGGGCCCTAGGCTGACACATCCTCAGATGAGGCCTGAGCAACCAGAAGGCCCAACCATGTGCAGTAGCTAAGCCCAAACATTTAGACAGTATTTTAGGAACTGCTGAAATGTCTCTGAAAAATGCTGGTTTTCCATGGGTTATTTTGTCAGTGTGCATTTTGTACAACAGCAAGAAGTGCCTGGATGTAACAGTTTGTGAGTCGAATAAAGAATGCAGTAAGAACTCCAGGCTTTCTTTTTTGCATTTTTGATAGATTGTTGTTACTTGTTTATGGTATTTATTTTTCAATCCTGCTAAGCAAATAGATTTAAAAAATGACAACAAAATGACAACAAAAAATGGAAGAGCAAATAGTCAATTTTAATATCTCTTAATGATTACCTACCATTTGCAAGAGAGTGTTTCTTTTTAGGATTTTCCAGAAAAGCATAAATTAACTTTATTTTTCTTATCTCTACTGAAAGCAATTTCACATGGAAACTGGTTTCTCTCTGGAGTGGCTTGGTTTTGGGAGGATTGCTTTTCTTGTCTCGTTTTCTTCAAAAACATGTATCAAAATATAATCTTAAGGTCTACATATTAGTCATAACTTTACTTTGGAAACCTATATTTATAATGGAAGATTGTGAGGTTTAATCTCTCTCCTCCATGATATGTCATTATTTAATCTACTAAGAAAAACAAGGATTTTACAGATTTCTTTGTTTGGTTTCTACAATTAACATGCAATAACGACTTCCATCAGTGAAGCTGGTGTTTCAAACAAGCAAGTGAAAACAATTTGCTAATATATGGATTATATTAAAGAAAATTATCATCCACATCAAGAGAAATTTAACTCATTCTTCACACCAAATGAGTCTTTCTTTAGAGTCTGTGTTCTTTTGTATTAGACTCTGTGTTCTTTTGTATTTTTATAAGTCTGACAATTCAAGGTTCCCTAAGTCCTTTCCTAGCCCCTGCTTGCTTTGTCACAGGTCAGCTAGATCTGAGTCTCTCTAGACTGCTGAGGAGAGCCTCTCTTCACCACTACATCCTGGACTAGCTTTATCACCTCCCTGCAGGGTCCTAGGATCTGCAGAGATGTAAAGTTCACCAGCACTATCAGTAAAGATCATCTCATTTCTGAGTAATTCTTAGATCAAATATGGTCTGAAATCCTGCTGCAAAAGCTGCAAAGTTTTTAGCTTTGAGAATTCTCAGGTGCGACCAAATAAATAGGTGGTTTATCATGGCACTTGGTAAGTGACTTTTTTTCAAGGAGAGTGTCAACCAGTGTTCATTCTAATATTGGAATTTGGCAGTACATGACCATCTGAGAAATCTGGTAAGGTTTAAAAAAGCAATTCGTTCTACCAGGAATGCATGCAGATAACTCCTTTAGAATCTCTGACAGAACTCCTGCAAAGGGAGTTGTGGCAAAGTCATTTTCAAGAGAAAATAAATTCAAGTATATTTAATTCCTAGAGATTTTCTGGGAAAATTGACCCACCCAGACTGCCCCCCACCCCCCCAAAAAGAAAGTCCTGTTACTAGTCTTACCAGTCAAGCTGCAAATGTCATTGAGACAACTTACATGTCTTTTAACAAGCTACTTATTCAAAGGCTTAAAGAGTATCTGCAAAGTAAGCTATTTTAAACTAGTATTTTTTTTTCATTTGAGCTTTACATGATCCTGTAGTGCACTACTGTAGAGCCTAGCGACATCCCCCATAGGATGCAGGAGAGGTTAAAGGAAGAACATAGGATTCATCAAGGAAGAGATAATGGATAGCAACTCATAAGAGATATCAAGATGCCTTAAACAAATAGATTCTATTATTCTCTTGCAGTGATTGAATGTTACTATGAAAAAGAGGGGTTATGTATGGGGCTATGAGGGATTTTATATAGACAGTTTCCATTGTTTTTCCTAGTGTACATCTGGAAGATTTTTTAAAATGTAATGGGCAGATGAATGATAACTTAAAAATAACAATATGCTCCTCCATTTACAAATATATACAAACAGCTAAAAGGATCCTTATATTAAACTGCTTCTGTATCCTAACAACAACTCAGGAAAACAGCATCAGTCCTGGCGAGTGCTGAGGCTCAGGCCCAAGCCAGCAAAGCTTTCCTAGTTCGTGTTCACCAGGGGCTCTGTTCATGCTCCCACAGTGCCTTACACATGAGTTTCTGGGTTCTAGGATCAAATTTGCTGTCTCGCCCCTGCTAATTTGCATTTATGAACTTCCTGCTCCCCCTTTCTTGTGAGATTAAACAGCCTGCTCTCTGAATGAGAGTTCCTTTGGGACAGCAACTCACATCTTTTTCACAATTGCTCCAGTGTAACAATAAGGAAAAACAAACCCAGACATTCATAAAGCTGGGAAATCATTCCCGTGCTCACCACTCCTCTCCAAAAAGGCAGAGAAGCGGCTATTCTCCCAGAATCTTTCACGATCCCTGCGCTGAGATCCCATGCTTAACAGTAGCACATTTTGAGCAGTCAGGAGCGCTATTAAGAAAAGTCATTAGTCAATCTGAGTGCGGTAGCAAGTGTTATTTGGGCTAAGTCTACAGAGGCAGTATCCTTTCCTATGGGATGGTTTAATAAAATGTTTGCATTAACAACAGTAATATCATTTTTTATCTGTTTTATTTTAATTTTATTAAATAGACTCTTGGGATTCTGTTCAGAGAACCAAAGATGTTTCCCCTCAGCTAAACCAAGCCACTATCATTGACCTTCACCCTTCCTCAACTTACAACATTCGCATGTATGCCAAGAATCGCATTGGCAAGAGTGAGGCCAGCAATGAGCTCACCATCACTACTGACGAAGCAGGTATGTTTGGGTTTCACAGTGTCTTACAGGAAATCAGCATGCTTTGAGACACAGAATCTCTACTTGAAATGCTGCTTGTGTTGCTGCAGTTGCATCAAAGTAAATTCAGAAGTATTCTGAGAAAATATTGTGACTTTTGCAACTTCATCATGCGGGCCTCTAATTAAAGCTGTTCAGTGGCATCTAGTGGTCAAAGAAGACATTATGCCCTAGATTTTCAGCCTGAACTACTGTAAACTGCACACACATACCTACACTTAGGCATTTCAGTCAACAGCATATTATTTCTAGTGGTGGATCCCCTGTGGGTCCTGCAGCTTTCTTTAGATGCCCAGGTATTATTATAACTAACTTAATCTGCCCCAATTTGAGAACATCAATCTACATTAATCAAATCTTCTTTTGACTAATGCACCCCCAAACCATGCAGCATTTACTTTTCTGATTACCCTGCAAGTCAGTTGGCTGTTATCAATTAGTGTCATCCTTGTGTGGGTTTTTTTGTTGTCGTTGTTTCCATGTAGTCTTCTACATCATCATTACAGGTTTCTGTAGCAGGAGGGCTGTGCCAGCATTTTCACATTAATGGCTGGAGACACTCTTTTCTACACTCTAATTGCTGTCTTCAGTGCCTTCTTATCTTTATTTCTCAGGACTAGCAGATGTAGCAGCGGGGATAAGGGCTGCATAGCCTCCTGCATGCTACCATGTCCTGGATGCTTCATGTGGACACCAAGCAAGACGTATAGGTGAAGGGAGGAGGACTGCAAGTCTCTCTCTGTTTTAGCAACAAAGAAGGCAAATGCTGAGCAGCTTTCCCAATATATTTTGTTATTAGATATCCAGACTGGCTGTACATTTCCAAATAACCCAATTAGATTTGACGCTATTAGCCCACAGAAAGTGGGTGGAGTTTCTTTGAAAATTTATGACCAGATAGGAACTTATTCACTTGAATTTGAAATCACATTTTTATCTTGATGATTTATTTTTTCCTGTTTTCCTATATGAAGTTATAAATACTTCATTCCTTGGCAATTTACATTTTCGAGAGGAAAAGCGTAATTCAAGTATCAAGTATATATATATGTATATCAAGCATAATTCAAGCATAATTGACAGTGTCCTGGCAGTGAAAACCCATCTGTTTTTTTGAAGATCCTTGTTGGTCTAGACTTTAAACACTTAAATTTTCAGTCCAGTTTGTGTGAATACAACTGTGTAATTCCCACTCATTTTCACTGTGGGGAAAATTGCTATAGTGAACATAGTGCCACCTGTCAGGAGAACATGTGTTTTCTTCCAAGGGACATTCTGAATAAGAATAGGACACAAGAGCTTACAGTGCAAAGCAGAGCAAAGAAGAGAAAACATGAGATGCATTTCTTTTTATCATCAGGTGTGGGGTTTTTTCACCCCGGTGGGAGGGAGGGAGTGAAGAGAATTCACGTTTTTTAATGAGTCTTCAGTGAACAGCTTTATTAAGGGTGAATAGTTTGTTTGCAAAATATTTATGATTTGATCAAGGTTTTTCTCCTCATTTGTTCAATGAAAAAATGAAATCATTGGGTAAATAAATTATCCATTGTCCAAGACTGAATTATCTATATCCCCAGCTTGCCCATTTTTCCTTGTCCATAATCACCCAAGTAGTGGGGTGGGTCTTGGATCTACTCATGCAACCTCTCTTATTCACCCATGCTTGGTGACTTTATTCTAACTGATAATGAAATTGTCAGGATCAGAGTTGACCTTGAAATAAAAACCAGCATCCCTATTAACAGGGTGGAACCCTAATGTCACGTTTTATTCAGTTCTTTGTAACCTAGTTTCAGAATAATTGGTCCTTTCTTTGCTGTCTTTTAAGGAGCTGTCCATTAGGTGTCTATTAAGAGAGGAGGGTCAGCAATGTGGAACAGCATTCAAAAGCCACTGATTTTTTAGGGAAAAATAAATTGGAAGAGGGAAGATCAGGTTTAGCCAAAATATATGACATTTTTTCGCTGTGTTTTGCTTTCAGGTGGTGGTCATGCAAGAGTTCCCTTTTTTTGTTGTTGTTGTTGCTTTTTGTTGCTTCTACAAAAGGAAATGTAAAACAGTGTTGGGTGCAGAGAATGAGAGATAATGAGGAGAGGACAAGAAAATGTAAAAACTGAGCAAGGGAATGCATGCCATTGGAAGGACCCAGCTGGCCCGTTGGGTGACAGAGCGCTGGGATAGGCTGCCCACAGAGGTTGTGGAGTTTCCTTCTTTGGAGATCTTCAAAACCTGTCTGGATGTGACCCTGTGCCAGGTGCTCTAGGTGTCCCTGCTTGAGCAGGGGGGTTGGACTAGGTGATCTCGGGAGGTCCCTTCCAACCTTAACCATTCTGTGATTCTGTGCACATCACAAGTTATTTGTCCCAGTTGTGGTCAGCACTAGGAAAGGAAACTGTAAATGGTCCCTATGTCAAAAGGATAGTCAAGCATGTGGTTTTGTATTTTCACACAACTAGGACTGATTTCAGAGCTCTGGCAGATTCCATCTGCTTCCATACAACCCCAGTTAGTTCCTGTGCTGGAAACAGACTATAAGTATTCAGTCGTCAATGCTTGTCAGGAAAAAAAAAGTATCATAGCTGTTTTTTAATACTGAAATCAATAGAGGAAGTGGGAATATCTGGGTTTTCTTTACGTCTTTGCCACAAAATCTGTGTGACATTAAACGTGTAAAATAACTGACTTATTTATCCCATTTTTTCATCAGTTTCTTTGCTAGTACAACAGGCATAACAGCATTAACATTTCACAGTAGTAAGCTAGGAATGGCTAACCACACAAGTCTGTTAAAGATTTTTGGATATTTTAATGAAAAGACATGGTTTTAAAGCTCATTTTAAGGATAAAGTGCTTTGCTCATATTACATAATAATATACCTGGAGAAATGGCATTCATGTTGGTAAATACCGGAACATCATCAAGGACAGGATATAGAGACTCCATTTTTGCTACTGGTTTTACTCTTTTCTGCTTCCTGTATGTTACTGCAAGGGAAATGAAAATAAAGTTCTTTCAACCTTTAAAATTTTCCTCTATGAATGACAGTCAAAAATGGCACAGAAGAGGGCATATTTAATAACTTAAACATATTATAGGCTGTGTTCTGGGTCTCACTACTTTCAGTGCAAGCAGAATGTTCTGATTGCTTTCACTGAAGCTGTCATTTATTACTGCTCCACCTCTAGCAGCCCCATTTCACCCTTTTTATTGCTTTACTTCCTTTGTCATGTTATTAAATTTAATTTAGTACCTTTTACTGAGGCCCTATTCTGCATCTAGGGAACTCCCTACAACAGCTGAAGATTACTCCATTTCTTTGTTCAGATCTTTTCTTTATAATGATTTACCTCATTTAGAAAATAATTTGCTTTACAGCTCTCCATTCAGTTCTAACCTGTTCTCAATCGGCTTTGTAGTTAGCCGTCAGCTGACAAGAGAGTTCCTCTAGACTAGCTATTCTTTTTTTTTTTTTTCTCATTTCCCTTTAAAGTGTCCTGCACACCCTTAGACGTATGTAAGTAGTAAATGACACTCCTCCTGTAGCTCCTGCTACACCAGGATGCTCTTTCCATGTGTTTTTTTCTCTTATTTCCAGGATGGGATATATACATGATGGGCAGGGGAGAGTGACTTTAAAGTGTGAGGGCTTTTTACATAAAGGATGATTATTATTTGACTGAATCTGCTTAATCTTCAATGAACAAAGGGGAGCCCATAGGAAACTGTGTGCCCCATGCTGAAGGGTGACTGAAGAGTTCCTGTGTTACCTACTTTTGAAAGGGTTCTGCAGCCTTTCTTGCTGCTACCTCCTGGTTTCTGACTGCTTAAAATACCTCTTGCTTATTTAAGAAAGGGAAACAGTATTGTGAGAGTATCAGACGATATCCAGAAAAGTTGCCATAGATGACATTTTATTTGCCAGGTTGCTGAATTTTGGCCTCTTGGCCAAAGATGATCTTTTAGTAAGGAAGGATCTGTTCTAGGATCTATTTTTTGTTGTTGTTGCTGTTGTTTGTTTATTTGTTTATTTTGCTGTTTTGTTTTTGATCAAAATGAAATCTTCAGTTTTTCATATGACATTAAATCAACACAAACCTTTATGTTATGCGGATGTGTTAAGATGTTGAAAAACCATATGAAGTGCTGAATTCTGTGTGCTGTGATGACCTGTTTTTATGACCATCTCTTCTGTCTTTCCAGCTCCTGATGGCCCACCTCAGGATGTTCAGCTTGAACCTATATCCTCACAAAGCATTAGGGTCACCTGGAAGGTAAATACATATAGCCAAGAATATCGACCTTTACAGTGTTTTTGTGCATTCAGAGATTTATAAATATTGGCAACTCAGATTATTAAAAGGATCTGGGAAGTATTACAATGTGGTTCATTTTATGGAGATTTTTCTCAGTGTTCTGATAACCACGGGATGTTTTAAATGCTTTTGGTATGATATCAGGGGCTACTTAAACCATATTTAAAACAATTTTGTGCTATGTACTGCTTGTACATCATAGCAGACAGAATAAAGTTTTCTAATTACAGTAGTGTAATCTCAGTATGAATGTCAGTTTCCAGATCATGCTGATATTTTCTTATACTCTGAAATATGTAGTGTTACGTGCTGGAGCAGGATGGTGGCATTATAGGCATTAATTTCTATAAAGGTACTTCTTACCTCCAGCAAATGCTGCTAATGTGTATTGTGTCCCATAATATGGACCGTCTTGAAAGTATGGTTAGTAACTGTGGGCTGCTGAATATTTATGACAGCACTAGAAGCTTGTGGCAGTCTTGAGTCAGGTCTGGAAAGAACAAGTTTCTACAGAGCATAATCTATGTACAGTGCAGTTTGACCTACAACTACTGAGATGTCCAATTAATTTGTCGAGGGACCTCAGCAAACTACTCAGTCCTTGAGTAGTTTCATGGTGTTTTAAAAACATCTTAAGCTTATATCAACACCGGTTTCCATTAAATGGTTTCCAAAAAAAATTTTTTTTTTTTTTTAACAGCTGCAGGCTTACCTGGTAGATAAGGTGAAACACAAGAAGATGCTTATAAACAAGATACACGAAGCACTGATTAAAAGACAATACATAGGCATTAGACCACTTAAATTGGCCAATGTAGAGCATAGAGTGATTCTCAACAATCAAAAGAGATGCTTAATTGGTTGTTACTTTTAAAGGATTCAGAATTTGTCATTACCATCAAATCTAGCAAGCTACAACTTCCAAGTTCTTAATGTCAGTTTATACTACGGTGTATAGATTTCCTTTTTCTTTTGTGCATGTTTTGAATGATTTGTTTGTTTTTTTTAAACTTCACTTTGGGGAAAATTTTCAAAAGCAACAAGAGAAGATCATTGTTTTACTGTGGGAGTTTATAGTGCCATTTGTGATTCTGAAAATTAGCTATTAAATTTTGTAAATGAAAATGTTTGAGAATAGCTACAGAAAAATATAATTTCTGCATCTATATTTCAAAACAGTTGCCTAAAATATAGCTCTTACAAATTCATACTTCCAGGTCACTTAAGGTCCAGCCTAGTGTCCTGGTCTCTAGGTATTTTCTGGGAAATAAGAGTGTATAAAAAGAGCAACTGGAGTTGTATTTTTGTATAAACAGTTCCCAGGATCATATTTGGAATTTATTTGATTTATAAACACTTGCCAAGTAATGGCCAGTGCTTCATATAACAAAATAATCACAGAAAAGAGCTATATATTAAATATATACTGTGTTGCCCAGGCAAGTCTCATTTGCTTATTATAAAGGTAGAGCCACAAAGTTGGAGTCGGCTTAAAGTGTGAGCTGCCTCGGAAATCCCTATTTGTGCCCATGTGTGATCCTATCTAGGCCAGAAAAGATGGGTTCAAGCTCCAAGAACTGAGCAGTCCCAAGCCAGTCTTGTGCCATGTACTGTGCAGATGCTGTCTAGACATTTGGGGTTTCCTGTGGAAAACGGACCAACCTGCTCACCAAGTCTCCAATGAACACCCAGTGTCCTGGGAATCTTCAAGATCTGCTTCCCGTAGACCTATTTTTGGTTTAATCTGTCCTTACACCTAATTACCTTGTGCTCTTTCTCTTTCACAACTTGGGCCATGTGTACATAGTGCAATGCCACGGTGTTTCTTCCTCTGCCAGAGGAAGTTGGAAGATCTTAATGTGGTTGATGGACCGGCCATGCCTGAGCTGTGGTCAAGTGGCATGAGAAGCACTGTGGCAGCGAGCTGCTCTCCGTAGTGTGTCCTCCAGCACGGGGCTAGGAAGACTTGTGATCTAGCCAGCAATAGCCTATATGCGTTATGCCACAAGACCCCATGAGGTGTTTTTTTTCACAAGCAGAAGAAACTCAGAAGGTCCACAGGTGAAAGGATAGACTGTAAAACACAGAGTTTGCACTCCACTGAAATTCTGCTCATTGTGATCTTTGTTCTCTCAAGGCCCTAGATGCTCAGCTGGAAAGCAGTTTGCCATGATTTGCAATCATTCTCTACCATTGCTGGTAGAGTAGCTCATGTGACAGGTGCTAAGTTTCCCTGAGGTAATGGATGTAACTGAAACAAAAATACTTTCCTTGATCTGGAATCTCCTTTGTAGCCAAAAGTGAAGTCACTGAGCTATCTTCCTGAAGATTTAACACTCATGTACCTCTACATTTACTGGAAAAATTGTCTTCTGAATGACAATTTGTAATAGCTGTCCCCTAACTGAGAAGTCCAAGACTAGGAGCGAGCCATTCTTCAATTGTTTGGGCTCTCCCAGGGCAAAGCAGTTTCAGTCCATTACTCAGCAAGGTACTTTAAGCGGGTTCCGATGAGATACTGCAGCGTGGTCCTATCCAGGAATCCTAGGTTTACAGCAGTTTCTTATGAGGCAGCACAGTCATGAGTAGCAGAGCTGTGCAGGAGAGTCTCCTTGGTGTCTTATGTGAGAATAAAGAAATATTCCTGTGTGCTAAATTATACATTGTCATGAAGGCAAAAAAAAGGGAAAAATAAGCCCAGTAAAAACTTGATTGTTTTTATTTTGGAGGCATGGGGGATTTTTGTCAAGAAAACATTTGTTGATATCATATAAAAGTGATTGTTTTTTAGAGCCACAGCTATGTTAAAGTTGACAAACCTTATTTAAATAGAGATATTGTCATTAACAGGAAAAGGAACCAAGGATAACAGATCAATCATTTTTATCTTGTATTAAGTTCTATTTCTGCAGCTTGCTACAATCATTAATATTCCAGAAGAGTTTCTTTTTAGTCCACTTGTTGAGAATCCTGGTTAAATGAAGGTGATCATAGGTCTGTGATCTATTTAATCCTATTTCTATGTGTCCTCCTACAACACTGGATATCAGATTCAAATTTTAAATAACATACAGCACATTTCGATGCTTCAAAGTGGTGAAGAGAGAAAAGGAATTGTGATAATATTAATTATTTTTTTCTTGGAGTACTTTGCAAGGTAAATGAATCCATTAAATTTAGGCATGAGAAATATTCCTTCTTTTCTTTACGCACACACACATGCATGCTATTACAAGATGTCATACTTTAAAAAAGTTATTGGAACCTTATTCTACAGAAAATGGATTTTATGAGATAGACTGCTAAGATCATGGATGAAAAGTTACTTTTTCTTAACTTTATATGACTACTGAGAAGGTTAACAATATTTTTTCCCCTGAACGTCTTTTAATGAACAAATGTTGCTTTAGTGAGCTTTATACAGAAAGGTGGTCTATACACAGTAAGGGGTATATATATCACATATGATTTATGTGTGCAAAAAGTCCATCCAAAATGAAATATTTAAATAATACTGAAGAGAAACATTTGTGGAGCAGAATATTTCAATGCTTCATTGTGAAGCGAGCTGCAGATTGTTTTATTTTATATTATAATGTATAATATCTTTCAAAGTGAAAAAAAAGAAAATTGAAGTAAAATGTTTGTATTTCTTTTTAAAATTCTCTTGACCTAGAACAATTATAAAAATATTTTATGGATGCAAAATTTGCCATTTTATTCCATTCCACAGTGAAAAAGTGTATAATTACAGAATTTCTAGTGAAGAGGATTTTCTCATATCGGTTGTCTCAGAACATTTCAGTACATAGTAAATGTATAATTCAGTTTTATAATTATGTTCCATCTGTTTTACACTATGATAGATGTGTTCAAATATATGTGCCGTATGTTTCTGTAAACTATTATGCTCAACGTGCATGCTCACTTTTTTTGGTATTCAGCCTTATAATATACAGTGTGTGTGCATACAGTATTTTAATGTGTGCATTAATAGGCAATGAAAGCCATTCACAAAACAACTAATGTAGGTCAGTGTAGAGCCCATGTGTAATGCATGTTGTTTGTGATTTCAGTGTGCAAATTGTGTTTGTGACAATGATTTTTGCTCCAACATCCCCCACGGTAACTGGAGTATTCCAGTAGCCACCGTTAATTAGATGATGCTTTAGATCTTGAATCAGCAGCAGAGCACGTGCTGATGGTTGAGACAAGAAATCTCTAAGCAGACTGCTAAATATTTGCTGAGCTGTGGTGGAATTCAGCACTGATGGAGATAAGTGATATCCTGGAGTGATTCAACTGGTGCCTCCAGACTTTTGCTCATTTAGAAACGAGATGGCAACTTGCAGCATTGTCAGAAAGTGCTCCCATCTCTAATGACTCTCTGAATTGTACACTGCCTTGTCCAAAGTGTTTGTCTTCTGGTCAATTTGAAATGTTTAGATGATGTTAGTTCAGTTCTTTTGCTCCTTCCCATTAATGCTGATGATGCATAGAAGAATGTGAGTTATGCAAAATGGCACAACTAATAACAGAATTTGAAATCCTTCAATGAATGAGTCACCACTGAAATGTTTATTTAATTTTGATGAAGATATTTTCTTCTCAGATGGGAAAAAATGGCTTCATTCTGTCAAATAAATCTGACTCTCAAACAAGAAAATTCTACACTCAGGTTCTGCAGTGCAGCTCCGATATAATATACAAGCTTTGGCAATCTACAAAGATCATTAAACTGTAGGATTGTTTAGAGTAGATAACACACTGACAACAAAAGTTTTTTGGTAAAAAAGGACCCTCATGTTTTAAAAGGGTTGGCTTGTTTGTTTGTTTCTTTGTTTTTGTTTAGAAGAACCAAAAAGGATAAAAGATTCCACAAACACAGTTCTTATCCCTGTAGTGTACCTTAGAAGGAATTCAAGCCCTAAATCTAAAGGCTTTTTGCCTGCTAAGTCCAAGTTTAGACATCTATATCTGACTAAGACAGCACTACTCTTGCAGTAAACTGTTATTACTAGAGGAACTGCCTGATGTATTTCTCCTTCAAGTTTTGCCTCATTTTCTGAAAGCAACGGGGTGAAAGAAAAGAAATGATCTTAAGAGAAAATTAAGTCTTTCCATGTCCATCCAGTTACATGTTTTAAATATAAAGAGGGTGCTGGTTTTCACAGATCAATAATTTGTTGGTAGTGGATGACAGGCAAATTTTATTAGCTCTGGTAAGGTTTTGGGAAACTCTTGCTGAAACAAACAGTTTCCATGGCAGAAAAGAGTGTTTCTGAGGAAATATCCTTTAGTAGATTTGGCAGGTATGCTAAAAACAGAAATTTTGCCTGTGCCTGTTTAAAGTATCTGATGCTTCTAGCCAATAAACTCTATCTCAAAGATTTTTTAATGGATCAATGGAACAGAAGAGCTGGGGGACATCTGTTGGGATTTTTAAATAGTTTTGGAGGACTGGAAAGAGCTTTTTCTCCATGGATTATAAATTATGTTTTAAATTTTTTATGCTAGCTGTACTTCATGTACATAGAAGAATAGACAGGAACAGATTCTTATAGTGAAATTAGTCAAGTACTATTTAAATGAAATCATAACAAGTATTTCTGTCAATAATGGACTCTCTCCCCGTGTTACTAATCTTTATTTTAATTTAGACTATATTTTATGTTGCAGAGTACAAAGGATTGAATGATTTCCACAAGTCAAAGCTCAGGGAATCTTTTACTGGGACTGGGAATTATGGTACATAATTATGGCCGTCAATTTTGTACTGTACATATTTTTGAATGCTCGCCATTGTACACCTTATTTTAGTAGCTATTCAGTATGCATATTTCTACTTTCCAATTCATTATTGCCTTCAGCACTCATCTAATCATCTTGCCACACTAGACACTGAGCAGAACCACATTTTAAAGCATAGTGTAAAATTTTCCTAATTCATCTAGCTGAATAAACTTCTGCAGCTGTCTTCAACAGATCAATAAATGCCTTGCTAAAGATTTAGGGAGTGAACAGTAGGTACTTCTGCTATTAGCAGAGCTAAGAATGCTATTAGCAGTATATGTTAGGCCTATAATGCAGACATCCCCTTATCAACTCGGCTTTATTTGATTCTGCTGAAAGAAGAACAAAACATTATAAATCTAGATTACGTCTCAAAAATATTTCCTAATTAGATTTTTCTGTGTAAGAACCATTTAAGGTCTTTCTTTTAGCACAGGAATGCACTATTAAAACAGCCTGCCCTTAAATTTATGTATCATGGTACAAGGTTGACACGTCATGTGCAGGGAGTATCTCTGAATTGTTACCTAAAAGTAAAATCGCATTCAGTAAGAAAAAAAGTGTTGAATTTTTGTATATTTCAAAAATTTTAAGGGGAACTACTTGACTCTGGAGATATGTGCTTAATGTGTAATCTTTCATATCCTGTTTAGGCTCCAAAGAAGCACTTGCAAAATGGAATTATTCGTGGATACCAGATAGGTTATCGGGAGTACAGTGCAGGGGGCAATTTCCAGTTCAACATCATCAGTATTGATACCACTGGGGACAGTGAAGTTTATACCCTGAATAACCTGAAAAAATTCACCCAGTATGGCATGGTAGTCCAGGCTTGTAACCGGGCTGGAATAGGACCTTCTTCTCAGGAAATCATCACCACTACCCTAGAGGATGGTAGGTCCTTGGCAAACAGCTATCATGGGACACATTATTATTTTTTATTTCTTTTTACCTTGTTACGTTTACTGCTTGATTAGTAATTATTATAGAGGGGATAATTGAAGACCAGACTTTACAGATGTTAGATATAGTAGAAAGCTGGATGGGAAGAGGTTGGCCAGGGGGCATGTACAATTTTAGTTGCAAGACAGTATTATGCAAGTAAATAAGTATAACTATACTGTACAATATATCCTGGTGTGAATGATATTGACTGAAACCATAGCTTTCAAGAAGCTTATTGCTGTGACATTGATATACTTGCAAATTTTATGATCTCATTATAATTTAGTAGCACACTTTGAGAAGTTAAGAAGAAAAACTTTGAAAGCTGTTAGTTTTGTTGCCTTTTTTTTTTGTTTTTAACAGAATGTACTGTGAAATCTCAAGCTCTTTTATTACACTGTCCTTTATCCTCTCAGTCTAAAATGAGATGTGTGTTTTTCCAAGGATATCCAAGCTAATGAGAGAGAAATTATTGTTATTTCACACCAAACTCAGCCTGTCTAATCAGATGAACAAGTCAGATTTTTCCCTAAACTGCCCAAAAAGCACTCTCAAACAAGGAGAGGGAGTCCTCTAGTGGAAGAGAGAATGATTCCACAGCCAAAAAGCATCTCTATATTTTAGAGAAGTATAAAAGCAAGCTCTAATATCATCCAGAAAGACACTGTAGGTCAGATTTTCAGCTATTGTAAATTGGCACCTAGTACTGAAGCCCGTGCCAGCTAAGATTCTGACTTTTTGTGTGTGGGAAATGGAGTGGCACACATCTAAAATTCCAGATTTTGAGGCATATGCCTCATGAACCTGGTGTTTTTCATTCATTCTAAATGTCTCTTGGCCTAGACAGATCACTGCAAGATGTCAGAAGACAGTACATTCAAAAATGGATATGTCTTGTATTATAACAAGCAGAATGTTTTTTTTCTTCAGAATCTGGCATGATAAATGTTTTTTGGCAACCTTTTTTGAAGGTCATTGTTTAGTTTTTGGTCATTACCAGAATAAAAGATGCCATAAATTTAAAAGCAACTCCAAAAATCAGTACTGCAGTTATTCCCTTTGGCACTGAGTGACCTAGAGAAAATGCCTTAGATTTGATAGACTTTTTTTAATGATTTTTCTAATTGTCTGTGCAAAGATTTTGTGAACATTTTTTCCCTATGCTTTTTTTCAAGAAAAGCCTCTTTTTCCTCCTTTCCATTTTAGCAGGATATTCAAAAAGATGTCTATTTGGTGCAAATTTACAAAAATGTATTTAAAATACTTACAGAACACACTTACAGAACATGTTCTGCATTTTTTAGACCTATTACACATTTTTTTAGCAATAGAAGGGAGAAAGGACTATTAAAAGACTAGTCAGCAAGGGGCAAAAGAGTAGGTCAGAAGTCATTCTGGGGAAGTCAGCTACACGCACAGAAACATGAAAAGAAAGCAAGAAAAAAGTCCATTGCAAACTGTGTATAAATGCTAACACAAATAAAGGATGGTGAAATAACACTGAAAGTTGAAAGTGTAGCCGAAGGGGAGTCTTCTATAAAGTATGGAGTGTTCCTTTCTGCATATTCCTATTAAATGGCATAGGTGAACATGGTAAACATTTGGTTTTATTCATCAAGTTTAAGACTGGTGAATATCTTGTTTCAGTGCCCAGTTGCCCTCCAGGGAATGTGCAAGCCACTGCCACATCACCAGAAACGATCTCTATTTCCTGGTCAACATTGGCAAAAGAAACCCTGAACGGGATTCTGCAGGGATTCAGGGTTATCTACTGGGCTAATCTCTTGGATGGAGGTGAGAGAACTTATTCAAGCTGTCACCAAATAACAAGCAATTTGTGGCATGTATATCATTTACTCCTCCATGAAGGCGTTATACTTCCTTTCCTCATTGGTTTAGAGAAAGTTTTACCTGCCTGTCAGGGACCTGTTTTACTCAGAGGTTTATCAGAGTAGCAGGTGTTACAAAACTGATTATGGACTTCTGTTAAAGTCATGAAGGGGCTTACCTGCCCATTAATTTTTGCTTCCTAGGTCTTATTTTAGTTCGGTTAATTATCTCTTTGGTTAATTAGTTGGCTATTTGCGAGGTTTTTTTTTTTTTTTGGATAGCATGAATTTTATCTTCACAGCTGATGGCAAAAGAAGGAAACCTTTTTGAAACAGATCTGTTATTTTAATGCTAACCTCTTCTGTTGCGCTTATGTTTTGAACCATTAGCCTAATTCCTAGTGGGCAAATAGATTCCTGGGCAGTAAAAGAGTGAAATAATCAAAGGCGAACTGAGATACCTTACTAATCTACAACTTATATAATGATAATCCTTCCTTATAAAATTAAATGCTAGTAAATTTGATATGCACATACACTCATTGCAAGTAGTCCAGTTGAGCTTTCACAGCTCTAGGGCAAGTTCTAGTAAGTTTCTTTCTCTTGTTTACTTATCCACTGGCACCATAGTCCATTCTAATGGAGATCCTGGCCTCTGCAAGTATGGCCAGGTTGTCTGAGAGCAGATATATAACCCTGAGGCACACTGCTACTGCTGGTGATGCTTGAGTCAGAAACACGTGGGGAAAAGAAAAATTTCAATTCCTTTGTACTTTTTAGGAAAAAATATATAAAATGTATGAGAAACAAATTTTAAAATGTAGGCCTGACTGAGATAAAATTAAATGTTTTCATGGGCCTTTAGTCTTTGGATGAGATGTTATGTGAACACTGCACTTCTAAGCTCCTATGTGATGTCTGGCAATGTGGGATGATGTGCATAAATATGGAGGGCTTTTAAATGAGATTTTTTCCTCATTTGCTTGGCTTTATTTTCTGCCCTAAATCTGTTTTAAGCTTTTTTTTTCTCTATGGTTTGTGCTTCCTAGCTTGTTACAAAAGGATTCATATGACGTACATCATTCTGCAAGTAAATCTCTTTTTACTATGTTTAAATCTGTTGTTAGCTGGCATTACTGTCATCAAGTGCTTTGCAGCAGTTCTTGCTGCACTTCTGAAAACAAAGAGATTTCTTTCTTCGTATGAGAAATGATCCTTCTAAAAAAGAAAAAAGGTTATGAAAATAACTAACTGACTTCTTTGTCTCTTTTTTTCCCTTTAGGGAGTGTTTTATAATAATATCTTCTTGTTCTCTGTTCTTACAGAAATTTTTGATTCTATGCTCTTTATTTAAAAATTTGCAAAAAAAAGCAAAAAAAAGATGTGAAATTGAAAACAAGGTCCACTTTGACCTGAAAAACTTGGAACACAAAGAAATTTAATTTTATTTTGACTCTATATTTAAGTATTAGTACATGCATTGTTCTTTTATAATAATGAAGCATTACTTCTCTGATACGCTTTTTAATCCCTACAATTTCTGCACTGATAGCTGCAAAAAGACTGACCTTGCCAATAACTTAATTTTGTTTTTATGTCGTAGAGCTGGGAGAGATAAAAAACGTCACAACTACACAGCCATCGCTAGAGCTTGATGGCCTGGAAAAATATACCAACTACAGCATTCAGGTGTTGGCTTTCACTCGAGCTGGGGATGGAGTGAGAAGTGAACAAATTTTCACCCGCACTAAAGAGGATGGTAAGGATTAAAACACTTTCCATTCCCACTTCCACAAGACCCTTGTTTGTCTCAGATTTTCAAAATAGTGTATCTACACTGCTCATCTACAGTGAATACAGCATACAGAAGGGAATTTCTGTCTGAAGACTTCATGTCAGGTGCACATGGAGAGGGATGCATGTGCACAGCTTTGAAATAAACTGAGTGATTCCAAGACTCCAAATCTAGTTAGCCTGAACGTTTGTAGGTAACTCTAGTGATCTAAACAAATTTATCTGTTTTACATTTTTGTTTTCAAATATTTTAGAATCTTATTTGAATTTTTTTGAGAATTCTTGAGTTATTTCTTTCAAAGTGGTTAAAAATGGGGAAAAGAGGAGAGAGTACTTTGGGATGTTCTTTTATAACCTGTATGTTTCTAAGAAGATCTTCAGTGTGAAAAAAAAGGATTCTCCAAAAAGCTCTCCCTTCAAAAAGAATATGACAACAGAAATCTCTTGCCTTTAGTCACAGACCAAGCATGGAAAATTTAAGCACCATAATATCGAATTCAGTGGGAATTTTATCTCTAGCCTTTTTAGATGTCCTTGAAAATCTCATGAGACACCTTTGAAAATCACACAAGATGGCCAATGGCATCTTTAAATCCCTAAAGATTTTTGAATATCTGGATGCTTGTGGCTAAATAGTTAAGTAGTTAAGTTTCTTGTCAGAAATAAAAATTCCCATAGTCTTACCAATGGAGTTACATGAATAGTGTTTGATTAGTATAGTCCTCTATGAATTCAAGGAAGTTAATCAATGGATTTTTCTTTATTACTCCTCCAGTTTACAGGTCATGAATATATGAATATATTTGTCTTTTTTTTTTTTTTTTTCATTTGTAATGAGGTTTATAAAACTGCCTAAGGGAGTTGGTTCAGTAGATTAACTGTTTTGATGAATGCTGTGATTTTTTTTCCAATAAAATATTACAGGACTCATTCTAAAATTTACATCCATTGCAAGGCCACCTGGGCACAGCTGTAGCCATGCTCAGGGAATTCAATGTAAATGAGAATAGGACTTCAAACATTTTTCTTTACATTATCCATTGTCCTATTTGTTCTTTGTTATGTTTTCAAAATGTTTTTAATAGTTTCCATGACTTTGATCAATGTGGTACTCACAGAAAAAAAAGAAAAAAACAGCCTTAGAAATGTGACGAAATTTAGGCATATAGTAAGTAGTGTGAGTGAACGTAGGACTGCTTCCAGAGCTCAGTGGACGTGAATCACTGAGATCCAGAATCAACTCACAATAATTGCTCTATCTCAACCTGTCTCAAGATACTGCGCTTATTTTCAAACTGCCAAAGACAACAAGCTCAGCCATAGACATGTGTATCCTAAATGCTGAATCATTCACTGGTTGTTCACATCTACCCTCATGTCTGTTAACTGCTTTGAACTACCAGAGGCTTGAGTCAGACACTTTTGCAATACCCAATGCCTGGAGGTTTTGTCTCAAAAAAAAATCTAAAAAGTAATCACGGCAAATTTTAGGATCAACTGCTTCACTTTCAAGTTACGTTTTGCATGTAGATCCCAATATGGCTACTTTTTTTCGGAATACTCCGGTTATAATGTTTCTCATCCCAGAGCCTTTGCTCTTGGGACTTACACCATAGGCAGGTAAGGGGATTGTCCCTCACTGCTCCAGCTGCTCAGGAGCAGTCCCATCTCAGAAGGGCAGAAGTTATGGTAGAGCACCCCCAGTGGCGACAAGAATGTGTTTGCTGGTCTAAGCCTTTGCCCAACAGGCAGCCAGTGCCAAATCATCAGGGACAATAAGGAATGCTCCAAAAGATGACCCACAGAGTCAACCCCCGAGCCCCAGGGTCAATGCTTAATGGCAGACACGCCAAAAACATGATGAGGGATCTTTGGGAACGTCAAGTCCATCTTCCTCCTGAGTCAAAAACTTCAAGGGAGCCAGCCATAAGCTAATGAAACTTGCCTGGATGCAGTGCCTTGTCTCTGTGTGAGGGTCCTTCAGTTTTGGAGTTGACCAGATGGTAGAAGCCATGCCGGTAGTCTGTCACTGGGGACAGCAAAATAACCATGCTCCTGAAAGGTTGCTGATACATGACCAAACCCATCTTCCTGCTGTAAAGGGGATCAGGTGTCTCTAGGGGACGCTGTTGGCTGATATTTGCTAACTTTTTCTCCAAAACTTCCAGGGATGGGGACTCTGTAGCCTTCCTGGGTACCAGTGTTAAAGGATCCACCATAATGCAGCTGTCTTTGCTGCAAAGTGGGCTGAGTGTTTCCGTGGTTCCATGTGCCCTGCTGCCACTGAACGTGGAGATCAGTGGATCCCTTACTGCCTTGTAACGGTATTTGCTATTTCAGGGGTTGTTCTGTTCATTGCTCCCTACCCCTATCACACGTGCACTCACATCCTTTCTGTCCTTTCTCCAATCTGCATTGGTCCTGAATTACTGGAAGCCCCCAATTTTTTTTTTTTTATCCTAACCTACTTCTGCATCTTTTGCTTCTGCCTAATTTTTGGTGGCTCTGTTGCTCTCTCTGTTTCTGAGAGCAGACAGGCCCTGGCATCTCGGAAACACGTGTGTTCTGACTGTTTTGCTGCTGTGCAAAGGCTCATCTGTCATCTTTAATCCTTCTGGCAATAAAGCCACAGAGCAGTTCAGCAATAACTTACCCTGAGACTGTGCAACTAACCTTTTCAGACTTTTTGTGAGGTCTCACAGTGGTGCCACTGATTAAATTTTTTGTCCAGAAAACTAAGCTGAAAACTGTTTCCAGAAAATACAATAATTTCATGTTTCAAACAGCTTCAAACCAACTTTTTATTAAGGGTGTTAAGGGTCTGAAGTGGATTACATAAAGGCTGCAGTTAAAATAAGCCCAAAGCGAAGTCCCAGGTCTAAACTTCCTGAAGGCTATGGAAGTTAGCCTGGAAAAAGGTATTCACATTGCCAAACTATGTGCAACTAACGGTGCCTCATTCCTCAGGAAGAACAGACATCTCTTCTGTGATTTTGTAAGGAAAAGAGGGTCCTACAGAAGATAATTCAGTATACCTAATTTCAGTGCAGATAAAAGATCCTGCTATAAAGCTAGTTTGAATACCCTCTCAGCAGGTGGAATACAAATGCTTAACAGAGCTTTGATCTGGATACCTGATATCCTGCTTTCAGACCTTTGCTGGTTACAATTATTTTTAAATGGCTGCCAAGCCCTCCACATCATTTTTACTATAGGGCCATACCATGCCATTGATTTCTTTTTCTTTTTTTCATTTCTTTTACATTAGCAGAAACATTTCTTTGTAAAATCAATGGTGCAGCATGTTCCATTATCACTGTAGAAGGGCAGATGGTGGCCTGCTGTCACATCCCTCTTGGTGTGCAGCTCAGAGACATCAGCTCACAATTTCTTTAGCTGTCCTGAAGTAAGCAAAACTTTTGTCTCCAGTGTGACAAAAGAAAACAGAATCCCAGGGCGTAAAGTAGTGTGTCTAACTGAAATGAGCTGACGCTTCAATTTCTTGCAATGTTTGATACTAGTTTTAGACAGCAGAGGTCAGACACCACTGCTGTTCAGCTTAAGAAAGAAAAGTTCTAGGAAATGAGCTTTCCTTCCAAAGTGATCATGTTTTGGGTTTTTGCTTAGTTGTTTTTTTTTTTTTTTTTAAGCTTTCAGGAAAAAATAACTATTCCCCTAAATGCTCCTCTTGTCAGAAAGAGAAGTGTAGCAGAAAGAGCAGTTTTAAGAATTCATTGCCTTTTTTTTTTACCCCCTATCCTTTCTACTTTACATAAGCGTTCTCATAAGCTGATTCTCTTTTTTACTTATTTTATTAATCATGAAAAATTAAAATCATTCTTCAAATTCTCTTGCTCACTGGGTTCCAAGTACACTTTCAAAGCTAACAATGGGGTTTGACATCTTCCCCGCTCTGTTCCTGTGCTGGGAATGCACTATTATGCAATCTGTAAATAAGGCAGTAAATCTGCTCCCCCAGCAAGCCGGACATAATACCCAGCACCTTGGCTGGCAGCAGCACCCCTGGTCTTGGACAAAACCGTCCAGCTGAGAATGCAGCGGTGCCGGTCCTGCTTCCACAGAAAACTTGCTATTCCTCAGTGTTTCAGCCTGGTGTGGCTGCTTTTACTCAGCAGCTTGCAGAGTTTGCTCCTGGGGTTTGGATGAGGCAGGAAATTGTATTTCTTTCTAATTTTTAAATCCATTCTTACACACCAAATGCTGTTTGTATATCACAGAAGACTGTGTTTTTTCAGGCCCTGCTGATTTCCATCCGTCTTTGGGCTTTTAGAGGAAGGGGAAAACTGCAGCAAGGACACAGGAGGGGCCTGGCTGGAGGGAGGAAGGAGGAACACTAACCCCCTTTCCTAGTGCCATTGCAAGACTGTGCCTGAATCCAGAGAGGTTTTCCTCCTCTCTTTACTCTCCCCAGACTCCCAAGCTTCCTGGTGATTGGAATGAAAGGGATAGATATATGGATATCATCAGACCAAGTTTTATGTTTATTCTAAATCCAGTGATTGGAGTTATTCAGGAAGCTTTGGAGTAGAGCTCTCTCTGGGCTGTTTCAAATGGCTGTATAGTTCTTTTCTGTCCTGAAAGATGTAAATGACTTAAACCTAGATGCTAGGACGACAAACTGCCCTTGATGATTTTTGAAACATTTCATTGTCAGAGATCTCCAATTTTACTTTTTCAAATAAGCGAAGAAAAACTGTTCCACATGTGAATGGGGCAGAATTTGACAGAAATGGTTAATTAACAGGAGGTCATCTTGGTGTGAATTATGGGTGGATGGTACCTGTATTAGTCTTTTTTTTTTTTTTTTTTTTAGCTTTCAGGAAAAAATAACTGTTCCCCTAGATGCTCCTCTTGGCAGAAAGATAAGTGTAGCAGAACATGGAGTTTTAAGAATGAATTGCGGACGGTGTTTTGGCTAGCATACTCCAAATTGTGGATGGGATATTTACATGAACAAAGGCATCACTGGCAGTGGTCAGGGGCTTATTTTGTGTTGTTTTTCATAAATGTACCTGTCAATAGGATTTTAAATGTACTACACTCACTGCATTTGCACGTGCTATGCTGTGAAGAAACATGGTGATAATCTCGCTACTTATAAGAAAGGGAACGGGAATGTTCATAGAGCTCTTCCCCATGATCCTGCACTTCTCAGTGCTGTTTCCCAGGGTAGTTGCATCAGCGCCTTCTCCATGTTAGTGTTTCAGATACAGTGTCAAGAATACAAAGTGTTCTCCTCCACATGAAAGCAGCATGCTATTTCTGTATCTTTTAAAGCCTTGCTAGCTGGAGAATGAGGCCATCTTTGATCTTAAAATTGCCAAATCAGATCCCTGGAAAGGCGCCAAAACTGCTAGAAGCAGCTCTCAGCTTCTCTGTGAAGAGAAGGTTTTCTTCAAGCTTCTTACCATTGTCATAGCACTGATGATAATGGAAAAAAAAAGGACTATATGAAATAGTGCATGTTTACTTGTCTTTATGAAGATCTTTAAGAATAGTTGTTCTATGTAAGATGCCTGGAGAATTCAGCAAGACAATCCTGTACTTGTTATACTGATGTCATGTAATAACTGAAGCTTATGCTTCTGTGTAATACCTGAAGCTAATAACTGAAGTCAGGCTACAGAATGTGATGACAGTGGAAGAGATGTACAGTTTGTAATGATCTTATGCCATCATGGTCACACTGGGATCTTTCTGGGTGCCTGGGATAAGGCACTACATTGCCTTCCTTACCCTTCTCCCCACGACTTCTTCAGAGTATTCAGGGAATCCATGTTTAGCAATAAGTGTTCCAGTTAGTACAGAGATAAGTTAGAATAATCTTGTCTTGGTCCAGGGAATGAATTTGAGCCAAGGCATTTACCTTCTGGACACAGGACAGTGGTGGTCTGACATCAGATGACAGTCTGCATAATTCTTGCCAAGAAAGTTTAAATGCTTCCTCACACACATTGACACATGTTCAACCCAGTAAACAAAAGCAAATGTAGCAAAAAGAAAAGTAATAAATGGACATTCAGACTCATTTTGGTAGCACTGCAATGATGCTGTCTCATTTTGCCTCTCCCCACTGAAAACTCTGTGGGGTCCTTGTATTAAAAATATTCAGAAATTTGACTAGATGATTCTTGACTTCCTTTCTAGCCCCTCTCTCTGCTGGTCTGTATACTGGGCAGAAATCCAGCAGTCAGTTGACAAGCAATATTTTCCACATATATCCATTGACTGGAAAATGCTAGATGGATTCTGAGTTAATCCCTCAGCAGTCGACAGCCATGACCAATTACCATCAGAATCTGTCCCTATAGATCACACCCTAATTTAACAATAAATTAGTTTAACCTCATAGATCTATTTGCAGTGATTTCCAGAAAACATTACTAACTGTAAAGGAATCTTCCTGGGTTAAGTAATTACTCTTGGGAGCTAGCTTTCACTCTTCAGCAGCAGTAGCAAATAGTATTTCTAATGAGTTGGGTATAAATAACCAGTTGAATGCTGTCAAGCATCAATATTTACTTTGCACTGGAAAGAACTTGCTAACTGAATTAGCCGCTTTGCAGCAGGGGGCTGGGTTTGTATGCAATTATAATCATGACATTCTCACTTGATGCCTTATTAACTTTCTCAAAACACTATAAATAGAAAATGCATATTTAGAAATACTGCACTTAGTGATGCTTATCTATCATTTTTCTTACATCTTCCAGAAAGCTCTGTACAGATAGAAAATTGAAAATTCGGAATATAACTGCATGCTGAAAGCTAAGCAAGTTTAAGCCCCAGACTGCCTGGCATCTCTCTATAGGCAGAGTCTTGTGCCACTGTAATATTTACCCATTTAAATAAGATAGAACTAAGATTGATGATCCACCTATGGAGATCAATTTTCTGGATAAGGATTGGTGATTATTTGATCATTTTTCTTTTTTTTTGATCATTTTTACTTGAAATTAGACAAAAACATGAAATTCCTCATGAACCAAAAGTTCTGCAGAAAACAGAATCCATTGATTTTTCCTTTAACAGCAGATATAGTCATTTTAATACAACATACCTGTCAAGACAGTAATAATTGAACACAAATATTGTCCATGTGCAAAATTGAAAACTTTAGAATTATTTTTATTTTTGTGTTTTATAATTGCTCTATCTATGAAGATATTTTCCTGTTTCTAAAGTTTGGTTGTTCAGGAAACTTTGAGCAAATTTAGTCTAATGCTAGAAATAGTCCATGCTTTTTTGTGTAAGTACAAGCTTATGTATTTGTGATGATTTATGTGCAATTTAGCATGCAAGATTTTTTTCATATTAGTAAAAACAAACCTCCAAAACTGTAAAACATTATACAATATTATACAGTATCATGTAGGTTTGACATATATGCTCATGTAGTTAAATTTTTTCTCATGATGTAAGTATACGAAGAAATACAGCTAAGATAATGTACCAAGATTATGGCATTCCTAGACTTAAGTTTTTTTCCACGTTGTTTTAAAGGTTTTTCTTTTGCTCTCTTCTTCTATGACAGTTTTTGATAGCTTATATAAATAGCTACTATAATTACAAAAATAAATATGTGCTTATGTACTGCAGTGCAACTACAGCCCTGAGCTGTTGAGGGCAAGGCTGGGGGGAAGGGGACTGTGTAGCCTTATGTCTGCTCACACATCACACTACTGGGAATACCTGGGTCACATCAGGCAGTGCTAATTGCATAGGGCTACAGCCCTTTCGCTCGCCAGTTCATTAAATTCATAGCTGCACTGTGTATGTCCATTAAACTCTTCAAATGCATATTATTTGTACAGAGAATTATCATTTGGTGTGCGTTATGTCTTCAAAATTTGTCTAACATTTATAATAATTTGTTGTTTGGCTATTTTCACTGGTCACAGCTGACACTTTCATGCATGCAGGCTGTGAGTGATTTTTCACAAAAGTTTAACTGGGGAGCACCATTCATCCCAGCCAGTTCCTAGCTACTGCTTTCAGACCTCCTGAAGCAGAGCTTGCCCTGCTGCAGATGGGAGCACAGCCCTTCCCCTCGCCTTTTTAATCATGCACATTTTCTGTCTTGTTTCAAACAGATTTGAGTTAGCAAAGCAGCAAACTTGTGTTTTCTTTATTGTTCCTCCATTGCATTAGGATGTTGAGGTGCCTTCCTTAGTCCACTCTAACCATTACATGTTGCTTTTCCAGTTCCAGGTCCTCCCGCTGGTGTTAAAGCAGCTGCGGCTTCAGCCTCCACTGTCTTTGTGTCCTGGCTCCCTCCCCTTAAATTAAATGGCATCATTCGGAAATATACTGTGTTCTGCTCGCACCCGTACCCCACAGTAAGTCCTATGACGCCACCGCAGATGGACAACGTTAGTTCTCAAAACTCAAACTGTACATTTGCAGCTGCTTAGCACTTAATGCTCTCCTGGTGTTCCTTGCCATTTCTTCTCTAAGTAAGGGTAGAGGGGAATTTGGGGGCTAAGGGCTTAACTGGGGTTTGTTTTCTTCCTACTTGTCTAACTTCTACTCCTCCTTTCAAAACCAACAATCCAGAGCAAGTATCCTTAAAGTTACGTTGTTAAGAATTTGCACAGCTGCCTCTTACAGGACTAGCTGCAAGCTATCTACAGCCCTGTTGCAGCTGGAAGTATTTATGCACCTATTTGCTGACTCTAACTAGTGTTTTGATCTAAATTCCTACATTTTTGCCTCAAATATTCATGTGTGAAGGAGTAAAATAACTTATGAACAAGTGTATTTCCTTTCAGTTAAGCACATTTCTGCCAAAAGCATTGGTTCAGTGTAGGTCTACATGCTATTACTTGCTGAGAATGTGACAAGAGAAAAGTTGAATTGAACATCAGGTATCTTTCTCTCTGAGCTGTGAAGAAATCTATTTCTAGAAAGCTCTCTAAAAACACAAGGGCCAACTGTTCTTTTTAAACGCATATTTTTCTAATATGCAAAGAAACTGTGTTTGTTTTTTTTTATTCCAAGGTTTGATTTAGGTTTTAAATAGAGCTTCCCATCAAGATAGGATTTCAAGCTGCAAAATGCAATCTCAGTTTAATATGCAAGGCAAACATTGTCCCGAAATAGGAGCAGGTTGATAGAGAGATTTCCAAACAAGCCTCAGACTGTTTTCATAAGCAGACAGACTAACTCAACCTACTCTTGTAGCAAGTGAGCTAATTCTGCATATACTTAAGGGGGACGGGACAAAAAACATGTGTCTGCTGATGCCTAAGCCAAACTAATATATCCTCCTCCAAGCAGAATTTATTAACCGCACCTGAAATAAGGGGTTGGAGCTCTTTGCTTCTTTTATGCTTTGGGACTACTACTCCTGTTTCAATTTAATATTCGTAGATAGGCAAAGCAAAATATCCTGATAATACTCCTTAATTATAAGCTGACTGGAGATCTTTCATCATGGACCATACATTCCTATGGAACACAGTTTATTGATGTTTATTATTTTCTAAGGAGTCTGGATTTAACAGAACTAAACCTTGAGATTATGGCTCTGGAGAGAAGTGCCGTGCTCCGGAGAGAGCCAGGACAAAGTGCTTCTCTGGCAAGTTGGAACGAACACCAGGTGGTGCTGCTGGCTCTTTCTATTTGCTTATCATGCACAGAGCTGCAGTATTTCCTCTCAAGGCTCCTTTGATAAAAACATTTTTGGGTGTTTGTATCAGCAGGAAAATAAATATCCTCTGTGAGCGAATTTCTCTCATATACAAAACTATCTTTTCATGGCTGCTTAGTATATATGTATGTTTTAGAGTCCCTCATAAAAAAAATCTCTGTTGTGACAGACCACAGTGCAAAGCAATTAATTTGACTGCTATGTTTTTTCGAAATTACAGCATGAATTGATGGTATCACAGTATACCTGATGCCAAGGTAAAAGCAATTGCAGTGGTTGTGTTTTCTATTAATTGCTAATGTATACATATATATTAATTCTGTTGCTACCTGTGTTCATGAAGGGGAGTGTGTGGTGAGTGTATGTACATATACATATATACAAGTATGCATATAGACATATGTATATATAGATATATATCTCCCTGAGGACAGTCTCTGTCCATAATCTTGTCCATAGAGAGCAGAGCAGAGCAGCATGAATTATGGCTTACAGAACAGGTGTTCTGAATCTGTTTTGGGTCTCGAGTGAGACAGTGACCTATTTATCGATTTCCAGAAGCCAGGTTGGGCATGTCTAGACAAGTGCTAGACTGCAGGACCGTATCAACATAGGAACCCCAGCACTTTATTTCTGACATAATGTTTTGCTATCTTTTATCCATAAAGCAATCATTAGATAGAAAAGTATTTTATTCAGAGCTAGATTTGCAGTGAAAGAAATCTGTTACAGAGGTGCTTGAATGATAATACTCCCATGCAGATACATTCTGCATATCTCAAGCAAGTTCTGGCATGATTCACTGTTGGCAGAGGCAAGCAGTTGGCGGAGAAATTGGTTTTAAATTAGGGTGAGGAAAGGGAATAAATAGAAGACCTCTGCCTTTATCAATTCTTCTGCCACCATAAGTTGTAATTGGTTGGGATTATGGAGCTCTATAAACTTCCTGAAGTCTTCGAACTTGCTACATACAAAGTCCTTGTTGAAAAATAATTTTGCTAAAAATCTGCTATTTAAGAATAAAGGAAAATTGAGTTTTTAAACATTATTGAGAAGAAATAGAAGAGGACAATTGTGAAGATAAACTTACTGATGGCTACTGTCATGACTGAAGGATACTGTCATTTCTGGCTTAACTGCTTCAAGTCCCAAGGAGAGAATCTGCCTGGGATATCTCAAGCAATATGCAAATTTGATTAATGTGTGAAAAAAGGACAAATGGTCTATCAACTTACATTCTCTAAGCAAGATAGAGGGCAAGGATCTGTTGCCATTGTATGAATGTGATGTCTATGTTATATGCAGAACTTTCTCTTTTTTATTCTGCAAATACAGAAGAAAATGCAAAAATGTTGTACTGACACATTCATTGAAAAGCTGAATAACTGTCAGCTAGTCCAAAGTGCAAGTTGGAATTTCTGTTTACACCTGAAGAGTGATGTTAACTGATGCTTTATTCTTCAAATGAATGAAACAAAACATATCAGAATTTAGACTAAAAAAAATCATTCCACAAGCCAACTCATACTACTGTGGATAACCAGACCTCTTCCTACATCCATGTCCAACTCCATGCATGACCTGGCTCCCCATGACCACATGTGATGGTCCATAAGTCACTTCCCTTGCATTATATGCGTGCTGTTCATCGGCACAGACCTGATATAGGCCCTGCCCACAGGACACTTGCTACAGTCACTCTGCTGAGGCCTGATGAAGGCATCGGCCGCGCTAGCTTCTGCACCATGGACTTCCATCCTATCCCATCCGCATAGCTTTTTCCAGGGACCAGTGAGGTTATAGCTGTTCGTGGTTTGACTCCTGCTAAAATGCTAGAGTGGTTTAGCCCCTACCTGGCCGTGGGGGGAGCTGCCCTCTTTGGCAGCTTCTCCAACACCATCTGCCTTAGGTTGTAAATATATATTGCCAGGGCTTTTAAAAAGACTATAGAATGTGAGATTTAGGCGATTTCTGAAAAGGAAATCGGTGCATTCAGGTCAGTCAGTATACTATATAAGTCCCTGGAATAGGTCAATGTGACATCAAGCATCCAGTGATTTGCCAGTCTACGAAACTAATCTGGGGAGAGGTAAACAGCAACACAGAAAAAATGCCACATGTCCTGAAGATATGAGAATGGAGGTTAAGACAGGATTTTCTACCACATGACAGGCTGGGAAAGCATTAGAAGTGGTAGGGAAAGCACCGTGAGAGGTTAAGATATGAGGAAAGGCAGAGCAAGCACATCATTTAGTGAACAAGATGGTGTCACTCAGCAATACACATGATAAAATCTGTTTTGCTTTCTTGATTAGAAAAGTGTGGTTGTTGTGGAGGTATTAGCAGGCAGAGCAGAGAGCGTTAAACAAGCAGTTATCCATTGGTGAGCCAGTCATTCCCTGAGAGAAGCAAACACATTAAACCAGTTTATCCTGCTGTTTCTGGTGAAGCAGGTCATTAAACTGTGTATTAGTCTTCTGCTTTTTATATGTAATGCTTAGAGATTAATAGAAGAAGTCATGTCAGTAAAGAGACACTATAAAGGGATAGTAAATGAAGACTCCTCTCCTCAGTGATTTTCCTTTTTAGGATATTGTCAGTTGGTTCTTGTCTTCATTCCACTGATATTAAGATGTGGAATAAGATGACCTCACTATCACTCTCAGATCTTCTGATAGTGAAAGCTAAAAGAACTTGTTTGGCAAATGTGCGTAGAAAGTGTTGAGATGTGAAAGACACAGAATTTCTGCCATTGGCCTAAAATGTCTTAGGAATTTTGTTGGAGTCTTTCTGCTTAACTAAGGAAAATTCTTGATGAATTCATTTGTTTTTCTCTGGGAGATACACATTAACTATATCAGTGTTTGGTTTCAATGGTTGCATACTGTTGTATGTTGTATTCTGACCATACCAATAGCCCTGGGCTGGACTAGATCCAGTATGTCAGTACTGGGGAGCTCAAAATCTCACACGTGCAGAACAGAGGATGTAGAGCACCTTCCTCGACCTGTTGAAACCACTTGCTTACTAGTCTAGTGCTGCTAATATAGAGCTACTTTTCTTCAGAGCTGCTTCCTAGACAGTTGAATCTCAGTCTCTAGTGATACATGGGTTATTCCATTCCATATGTAGGACATTAATATTGAACTTCATGAGAAATTACCTCTTTTTCCAACTTGTCCGGGTCCCTCTGATCAGCAGCCCTTCCTTCAAGCATATTAACTGCTACCCACAAATTTGGGCTTTCCAGAAACTTAAGAGTGCCCTTTGTCCTTTCCTCTAGATCATTACGGAAGACATTAAACAGTATTGATCCCATTAATTATTCCTTAGGTATGCCACTAATTACTGATCTCCAGCTGAACTCTGCACCACTCTGAACCCCAGAGTCTGGCCAAATTTCCATGCTTGTCCACTTGTTCAGCCCATCCCTTAGCAATCTGGCAATGGGGAGACTATGGGAGACAGGGTCAAAGACCTCACTAAAATGAAGGTATACATTATCCACTGGACTCCTTTTGTCCACAGCACCAGCTGTCTCCTCATCGAAAGCAATCGGGTTGGTCAGGCGTGGTTTGCTCTTAGTAAATCCATGTTGGCTGTTCTTTCCTCTCCTTCGCATAGTTAAAATGGTTTCTAGTTGGGTTTGCTTCATAATCTTTTCAGAGTTTGAAACCAGCCTGTAGTTATCTGGATCCTCCTCCTGGCCTTTTTCTTGAAGATGAGTTGCAATGGACCATTCTTGTACTCTGAGGATGCCACTGGTGAAGATTAGCCAATTCTCCTGGATCCATTTCCCTTTAGGGCAGTTTAATCTTGCAATGTAGGTTCCTGAACAAGCCAAATCTGTTCTTCTGAAGTCCAGGGATGTAATTCTGCTGTTTTTCTTGGTCACTTCTCTCAGAATCTTAAACTTCACAGTATCGTTGTTGCCACAGCCAAGGCTATCCTTGACCTTCACATGCTCAGCAGGATCTTCCTTGTTTGTGAGTATCAGGTCCAATAGAGCATGTCCTGTAGTCAGAACAATGTCTTCAATACTTTCCAGAAATTTCCTATGATTATTACACCCAGCTATATTGCTCTTCCAGCAGGTATCAGTGTAGTAAAGTCATGCATGAGTACCAAGAGTTGTGACACTTTCTCTAGCTCTCTAAAAAAAGGCTTTATCTGCCTCTTCTTTTTGATGAGGAGGTCATATCAGACACCCATTTCAACATGTGCTAGTCTATCCTCTGATCTTTACCCACATGTTCTTTACTGGTTTGTCACGTGTCCCAGGGCAAAGATCCATGCATTCAAGCCCAACCATTTTTCCTGAAAAATCTGTATTCAACATTTCAACACATATACCGTGAGAGCTATCCCACCATATCTTCATAATCCCAATGAGATCCTATCCCACAAAACACCAGAAGGACATTCACTGCTACTTATTACTAATACTGATATAAAACAAAACAAAACAAAAAAAAAACAACAACAACAGAAAAAAAAAACAGTACACTCTGGTGGTTGCCCTTTGAAGGAGAAAATCATCTTTGCGCTATGTCTGCAGCTGAAGGTAGGATTTACCTCAGTTGAATTCAGCCATCTGAGAGAGAGATGCATAGCCTACTTCTGGGGCCATTGAGGCTTCCTGTACAGTTACTGAAGGGAAGAAGCTAGCCATCTGCGAGAACCCGGACGTGTTTTCTTCCAGTATATCTTGAACTAGGTATCTAATCTTTAAACAGACAGAAATAGTTAACATCAATTTCCAGCATCCAGATACTTTCCAAGCATTTTTTCCCCCACAGGATCTGCCCAAATTCTACTCAGTGTGAGGATGCTTTGCATCACATTCTCTGGTCCCCTGGCTCTTTCCAGTTTTAAAGACCTGAATAAAATTCATGGAAAATGGTACAAAAATTTATAATGGTACATATGAATTGGGATTTTACTGCATTGTAGTGACTTCAGTGGTTAAAGGTATACTGAAAGTCTCACAGTTACCCTTCCCACTCTTCTGTGAGACTAATAGTTACCCTTCCCACTCTTCTCTTAGAACTGGGCTAAGCCAATAATGTTACCGCTCAATGCATGATTCTTTAGAGTCAGCAGAATCTGTAAACCTAAGAGTTTATAATCTATGTTCATTGATTCAGGTACTAGAGATAAAATCTATCACTTTGCCTATACAGTAATTTTTACAGCATAAGGATACTTATGTTTGTTAATTCTTGTTCTTTATATAGCATCGAACTATTTTATAGTCTTTTTTTTGCTATTTGAAAAGATTTATTTGAATGGTATTTAAAATATGTCCCTTTTAACATGTCACAATTATGTTCTTTACAGCTTGTTCGTGGATATTTCACAGCTTTATTACTGTTCTAAAATATAGCAGATTCTTTGTTTTAATTTCTTTGTCAACTTTACATTCTTGCTTATCTCATTTTTGTCATGGTATACGTCTTTAAGAGAAAATTTAAGTGACAGAATATAAATTTAGTGCTGCTGATGTGCTGTTTGATATAATTTTTAAGAGATCTACTTGTAAAGCCCCACTAAAACTTACTTTATATTGATTTTGTCATAAAACTCTGGTCTTGTCTCGTGACCTTGTTTCACATATAGGTATATCAATATAGTCTAACAGTAAGTCCTTGGCATCTGTTTCAGTGTGTTTGAGCAGATTCGTCACATCCCCTTCTGTATGGTATAGGAAACTACATGGTCTGACTTCCCATGGTCATCTGCCTATGACTCCACACGCTGCTTCCTTCATCATGAGCCCTTGAAGGCTCGTGTGGGTTGTCCCAAATGACAGGCTGTGTACTTGTCTTGTTCCTGACCTTCTTGACTATATGGGCCACGTAGACATTTGGGCAGCAGACTGTCTTCTGGGTCTAGGTCTTGCAAGTGAGTTCACAAAATTTTCCTTCATGTGGGAATGTAGGGAGCTGACTATACAGTTTCTGAAACATCTGTTGTTTATTTTTCAACATTTCAATTCAAATGAGATATTTTTAAAAGTAAAATTTTACAGGAAAACTATATTCTGTTTTCTGCATAGCTTCTCTTTACAACATTTAGCTACAATAATACTGATGTTATGTTCAAAAGATGGGCTAAAACAGCAAGACATGAGCAGAAGCCAAATTATATGAACAAATCCAGGGTATCGAGGGTCTTACTGAAAATGGTGGAGCAGCACTGTTGATTTATTAGAGCTCTGACAGTCTGCATATATGAGAAAGAAAGAAGGCAAAAGACAGTAGACCTAGAGAACTAACACAGTGGTAAGTGACCTTAGGAAGAAGTCTATGGACAGAGCTAGATAACTTTAGGGAATTCTGTGATAGGGCAGACTCTGAGGTCTGTCTACTCTGTTGAGGAACACTGGGACTTGAAGCGCATTCTTTATAGATACAATGTTGTGTCCATTTCCTCTTAACCCAGTTTGCTTCCAGGTAGAAACAGCTTGTCAAAGCCCTAAGTATTAGGTAGCTTGTCAACCCAAGAGACTCCATCATTTCCAAGTACAATGAAGACCTAAGGTAGAATAGGGTAGATAGTTCTGTGATGATGATGTGCAAAGAAGATGCAGGGTTTTGTTTGTCTGTTTTGACCTTATAGAATTAGAAACTTCATTATTGATGTGACTGAATGCTCATTGTAGGCCACAACTGTATTGCTGCATAAACAAAAGACACGGGAGCAGACCCTGACTCTCCTAACATTCACTGCCTCTTGTCCATGATGTACTAGCCACTCTAAAGCAGGTTGGCTTTACAGAAAGTTAAGAGTCATTCAAAACTAAGTCAGAGATTATACTAAAAAGCAATGATCTGCACTATCATGGGCAAAGAGCTCAATACACTTTCTGGTTCTCTCCTACTTACCAGTGTAGATAGGTCCATAGGAAACACACTTATTGAAAGGGAAGTAGTTCAGGAAGCATTGTTTCATTGAGACAACTCAGGATAGATACAAAACTGATAGGTACTTTGCAGAAGGCTACAAAACTAGTTGCTCATTGTTGTGAGTGTGAAGGAGAAGCGTTAAGTATCTATTTTATTCACTTTTAGTGCATCTTTTCAATAGTGGCCTGGAAAATGAAAGTGCAAGTGTGTCTAGTAAATATGCAGCAAGGTAAGAGATTTCAGTTATGCTGGGGGCAGAACTAGAATTCAGAATGATCTCAACAAACTGAATAAGTCGTCTGGAAAAAGTCAGATAAAATTTTGTATGGGTAAGTTCAAGAAGACAAATACAGTGAATAACCTGCTTCTTGGATGCAGGGTAGAGAAAAATTGACTAAATCGTTCAGAAGAGAATTTGAGGTTATTGCTTATCCCAAGATGAATAATTTAAAAAAAAAAAAAAAAGGCAAAAAATAAACAAACAAAAAGACATATTCTTGGATTGTTGCATACAGGTTTAGAAATTGCCTTCAAGAACACTGGGGACCCATTGTAGGTAGTCCAAAGGATAGCAGTGGATATTATTAGAGAAATTTTTAGAGAAAGCATGATTTCTAGGAAAAGCAGAAAGCATTGCTGTTGTTAAGTCTGAAAAAAATAAGGGCACTAGAGTAGGAAAAGGGAGGATAACTCTTCATGCAGATTAAAAATGGGTGCAGAGATGAAAGTGGTAATCTAATTTCCATGTTTCTAGCAGGGTGGAAAAGAAGATATGGATTTAAGCTGCAGCCATGAAATACTCAAGACTCTAAGAAAACTTTCTAATGATAAGATTAGTTAAGCATTGCAATAGGTTGTGCAGCCTAAGGAGTTGCAGAATCTCTGTTTATTTCAGGTCTTTAAGATCAGACTGGAGAAACATGTATCAGAAATTGTGCAGATAGAGTTGAACATGGCTTGGAAAAGGTGAATAAACTTTGGTCAGCTCTCAGTGTCTTTCCAGTTTTTTTTTTTTTAGATGATTCTATGGTCACAAAGAACACCCTAATTCATAGTGAAAACACAGATACCACTCTAGCAAATATATATTTTTAAAAATTTTCAAGCTGAGACATATGATATGGGTCACTATCCTGTATCTTTTCTTACTTTACTATACACACCATAAATCTAAAGTGTTTCTTGCTTTTCATTCCTGTCATTAGTTTTTGTATAGCTTTCTCTGATCACCTGCACATTTGCTCATAGCTTGCAGAGAACCAGGAGACAGAGAATTTCAGTGAAGCTGTCTTGTCTCAGAAACTGCACAGATGCCATTCTAGGTAGGATAAGAAAGCCAATCGTTCACCAAATCATAGCTGCCAATTACCTTAGCTCCCTGATTGCCTGGAAAACTGTTATAAATGTACTTTTCTTCCAACCTTTCTTAAGGTTTACCAGGCTTGGTTAAATAAACAAACAAAAAACAGTATGAGGCTTCTGAATTTGTACACCTCATCTATCTAGTTGTTTTCTAAAGGAATATGAATACCAGAAGGTAGCAGGCAGTTTCAAAGCATATAAAACAATATATACCAATAGAGCTAAAGTGGCATAAAGAAAACTGATGCTACCTGGAGTGTTTCTCAGCATCTTTCACCCCGTCTGGTTCTGTGAAGCAGATTGACTGCATCCTAAGAAGAGCCTTTGATTTCATTTTATTTTGTGCAGCCTTTTAGAGTCGTGGCCCTCTCTGCTTCTTTGACAAAGAGCTAAAGAGAGAAGAAAAATTAACCCGTCATCCATAAGATAAATAAAAAGCAGTTGAAAAAAAAAATCTCATGAGCAAGTATTTTACTGCTTCAGGGATAAAGCAGAAGAAAGTGTTTTATACTGGCATGGGCAAAGGCCAATATGTGATAAGGTGACATTCCTTTAAAATATTTCTTATTTCAATTGTTTAACCTTCTCTTTGCTGACAAAGCTCCTTTTTTTTTCTCCTTCTGTAATGAAAGTCTCTGGCATGTTAGGCTAATTGAAATGACAGGAAAATGTTAAATGTAAAATTGATTCTTTGTCACTGGATCAGTCCCAAGTGTTTGAAAGGAAATATTAGGTGAGGAAACAAAAAGTCTGTGTTAACCTGTTAGAAACCAAGATCTTTCGCTATAGCATTTTGCCTTAAGAAAATAAGAAGCACTAATTGAGTGAAGATATGTTTACCAGATTAAATTAATAAATTAATTCAACGAATAAGTGAATTTATATTTGAAATAGCTACAGTTGCAAGTGTTTGAATGATGCTGATTCTCTATGGGAGAAAGAAAGCAACTGTAGACCAGGCACTTAAAAACACATTAAAGAAGCTAATTGTGTGGCTCTTTCATCTTTGGAACTCCAGGAAGAGATCTCTTTTGCTTTGATACCGTTTTGCCTGCTCATCAAGCTGGGTATATTGCAAACACAGGAATTTTTGAGGATTGGTTGTTTTCAGCTATGTTTCTAGCTTTTGTTTTTGGATCAAAAAGGGCTTCATGCCAGTGTGACAGCTTCAGGGCTGAGGTCTTTGTCTTCTGCTCAGCTGCTCGCTGGATCTCAACCATAAGATCTCAAACCAGAGTGACCCAGCTGGATTTGGTGATGAGTGCTGAAGCTTTTATGTCAGTGCCTGACTGTCCCAGGCTCTGCAATTCCAGCAGGAGATCTGCAGTATATGGAATGGCTCCCAAAGGCAGGCGTATATTTCTTTCATTAACTGTGGGAGTCATGGAAAAGTCACTGCAAATTTATCTGGTGCTCACTGGAAAGAGATTTTGGGCATTCCTGATTGTTAAGCAGTAAGGAGGTTTGCGGGTCCTAAATGCTGTATTTCCCACTCCAGTAGTAGGTGTTTTAGAGTGTAGATTGTGCTTGATAGCTGTATTAATAAGTAGAGTTTAAGTGCCAGTCTAGCCTGTTTGACTTTCAAATTAATCCTTAGAAATGCTACCTCATGAATATTAAAATTCAGCCTCCTGTGCCATGATCGATATATTAGTTTTTATGTATGACCTCACGAAGTTCCAGCCTGTCAAGCCAAGGGCATTTGTCCAATATTCTTGTGTAAATGTCAAGACAGATGTTTCTCAAAGCTCTGTAATATTTCACATAATAATAGAAGTGTCTGCCTTCACTGACCTCGGCATACCAGCAGTGAAAACCCTGCAAATGTTTGCTAAATGGGACAAACTGACTTGGCATTGTGACAGTGGAAATGAGATTGGCTAAAATGTGCAGCGAGCCCTATGTGAGCTTGTGTGGAACCAAGATAACAGTTAGCTAGGGCAGACCAGTCCCCCAGGAAAGTTAGTCTCCATGGAAGAGACAGGATGTATTCAGAAGGATATAGAGAGGGACTCAAGCTAGACGAACTAAAGCCTGGCAGATTATCCAAGCTAATTTCCAGAAGAGGTCATTTGTGCATTTTGTTTCAAGGACTCTTGATCTTCTGAAGACAGAAACAATGGAACATCTCTGTGTTAGGTGAAAATGGGTGGGACTTCATAAGGTTGAATCACTCATTTGCAGGTTTTTTACGGAACATGTCCTGCCGTTTTATAAATCAGAATTGCCCTATATATCACTGTTTTAGTACCAGTTACACAGAGGTCTTCTTTTGAGGAATGAACTCTCGCAGAATGAAGGACTAACCTAGCAATGCCTTCTTAAAATTGTATTTCATTATTGTTACTGAGGCTTACATATTTTAGTCAACAAGTGTATTAATGTGAAACAGTCTTATTCAGTTTACTTAATTTTAGATATCTTCAGTACAGACATCTGTGCTTGAGCTAGTCACCCAAACACTTCCATAGCTGTGGAAAAATACAGATGTTTCTAGGACATGATTCATCCCACTGTACTGCATGTGTCTCATATATAGACCAGATGAACCTTGCCTTAGAAATGCCCACTTCTTTGCATGGTCTCTGAATGGAGCCAAGGTGACTGGCGTAGATACAAATGTCTTCACTGTAGCCTTCAAAAGTGAGATGAAATGAACTCCTCCCTCCCCATTTTCTTCCCTATTACATGAAATGCAAGCTCAAGAACAGAGAAATGCAATGTCCCATCCAGTAGCTGAGACTAGCCAAGCAGTTCATACTAGAGAGGTGTTTAATGATTCCTGAATGCTTATTTATTTGGAATTCACTTTGAAGGACTAAATACTGAAATGCTTTCAGGTCAAAGTACCTTTTGAAATGCTAATCAACTGAAATTGGCCTTTACCACCAGCAGATATTTGTATATCAAAGAGCTTTCTTGTACCCCTTCTGTCAGTCTAAATAAAATTGAGATTACACTGATGTTGTATTTTTAATGTAGATTCCCAGTAAAATCATCTTCTGTGTCATTAATGTTTTATTATTTTTAGCCTAGTATTGGTTACCCATTGCCATGCTTAGTATTGCAGAGAGAAGTTAGTCTTCAGTATTCATTCCAGTGTTTAGTTTCCCCAGTATTTTTACATAAAAGTTTATAGAGCCTGTGTCAGAGATAAAAACTGTTTTTGCTGCCTATTGTAATAGTGGTCAAGCCTGATGAATTGTTCCTTCTCATGCTCCAGGGAGCAAAGCTTATTGTAGAGTATGTGCTGAAGGGCACAAAGCCTGTGTTCCGTGGAGGAATCTATATTTTCCTTTGCACCTTTCCTTGTGTGGGTCACTTTTAAGCACACTGCATAATGTCTCACCTCTAAGCAAATGTCTTGCTTAGCAGCTTGTCCGCGTAGTTGCAGCCCGCAGCAAAGGTGCATGAGTGGCAGTGCCGGAATAGCCAAAACTGATATTTCCTGCAATATTTGTCATGCTGCACTGGCTCAGCTAAAGAGCTGAGATGACCTTCTGTGAGGAATCTTTGAATGAAAACAACTTTGTGATTAAACAAAGTTAGTCTCATGGGGAAGCTTAGTAGTATATGAAAATATTCTTTTTATTCTTGACTCATTCCATTTACTAAAGGAATAAACCACCCATCTCAGGGATAAGGACTGCCACCACAAAGGTTTTAGGTGACCAGTGACAAAGCTGAAGTAATAAACTTCAGATTTTATATTGGACACAGGAATGAATCTTCTGTTAGGAAAATATTTTTAAAACAAAATTGGATGTCAGAAGCATGCATGGTACAAATTTGTTAAATATGTTCATTTACCAGCCCTGTAAAAATAAACAGACTCATAAAAATTCTAATCTGAGTAAAAACAATTTGTAAACAACATATAGGCCCAAACTCACTGAATATAAATTGATTGCAACAAGTTATTGTGTCTGCTCTGTTCCTTGCCATTTGCCATCTGTTTTTAGTAATTGATGCTCATTCAAAGTACCCTGAAGAAATAGGCTTTGTAGCACTCCACTTTTTCTAGCCGTTTATTTTATTTCGGAAACATTTGTCTCCCCCATCACAGGTAATCAGCGAGTTTGAAGCCTCTCCCGACTCATTTTCCTACAGAATCCCTAACCTAAGTCGGAATCGACAGTACAGTGTCTGGGTGGTGGCAGTGACTGCTGCAGGAAGAGGCAACAGCAGCGAAATTATCACTGTGGAACCGCTAGCTAAAGGTATGATGACAGCATTTTTTAGAGTAATCCAAAACTTCAGAATGCTAATTACTGTTATAACTGGCATATGGTTTCTTTACATCTCACTGCTTATTAAGAGTGGGATTTGATGGGAGTAACTTCAGTTCTCTCCAAAAGTTAGATACCAACTCTGCTAATTGTCCAAGCTTTTGCTATAGTCAGCAGAGAGAGAAAGAATGATGTACTCCTCTAGGGGGTAATTCATCCCACCTACCTTAGAAGGAAATAAATTGCTTTTTGGAGCAATTTTTATCTTCTTTTGTTGGGTACAGAGAGATTTCAGATGATACTCTCCCAAACTGAGTGTATATCCCTTTTTTTTTTGACTAGATAACTTCTTTATCATTCCTCTCCTTACTGATATCTCTTGTGTAGTCTGCAGGTGATTTTTTTCTATAACAAATGACCTGATTAACATACCTAAACTCTGAGCAATTCTTCTCAACTTGCATTAGCTTTGAAGCTTGCTGTTTCTATTTCAGATCTTAAGAAGCTGAATGTGCCTGAAATCTTGTGTATTTTTTTCCAACTATATTCGTTCTTCTAATAAAAATATTACTTAAGCTCTTGGGATATTATAAGACTACCACATTAGTTTGGAAATAAGCACTTAACTTTTTAGAGAGAGCTTTAGAGAGCAAGGCAAGTTGAGTCCCATCAGTAATCAGTTTTTGTATGGGCTCTTTGTTACGACTCTTTTGTTTTTTTCCCACTCAGATTGTCATGGCAGTTGCCGAAATGCATGGTTTAGTGCACTTGTCCCTGGCATTGCAAAGGTACATCCATTTGATTGACTTTACAGTTTCACAAGACTGCTGCTGCTTCAGTCATGTGGCTAATGATGTAGTAGTGTAAAAGAAAGTGTCTAATGCTTTACGATGACAGACACTTTCTCAAAAAACATTCAGGCAAACTTCAGCCAAACTCCACCAACATGAACAACATGCATTTTCTGCATAGAGAAGCTTATGCCATCACCATGGTCATGTTTCCTGTTTCTAGCTACCTAGATGGTAATTAAACAGTTCGATGATATACTGTTAGGTGATGGTATTTGTAAGGTAATATTTTATCATATCGGATTATATGGGTATTTTTCAACATTCCTACAAGGAACTTGTAGTAACTATCATGTTACCCCTTTGGCTCACAGAGGAAACTTTATCAGTATTGGTGTGGGGAGGATCTAACAAAGTAAATATGCCTCAGTGGGAACAAACAGGGGAATGTTTCCTCCCCATACCATTACTGACAGTCTCTTTATGTCAGCTGAGTAGACTCACCTTTAGTTTCTGCTTCTTTTAACAACTGGCATCTTTTAGAAGAGCTTTTCTCAGTGACTACACAGCATTAGTGTAGTGACCTTATGAATGACTAAAAGACTGTGAAAATTTTGCAGGTTTTCCATTATTATATTTCTCATTGGAAAACTGCCTACTGCATTTTGAACACCTGTTAAAACAAAGTTGGGTTGTTAAAAGGTGGATGAGGGGCATAAGGGACATCTGAAAGGGAAGCCTCTGAGAAATGCCTCAAAGAAACAAGGCAAAGAGTTCAACATACTTCTCTTTTGTGCCATCGGTTACTTATGCATAATGAATGAGTGATGCATGCATATTGGAGTCAACAAAAATAGTCATGATGCATTGATGCTTGCATAAATTCAGAAACAATTAGACAATAATATGATATAATACTAGTAAATTAGGGACATAGACAGGTGTGGTACTATGCAGGGACCCAAAGTTCACAGATATCCAGATGAGTTGAACTGGTTGTGAAGAAATGCAGGATATGATAGAACTAGGATTGCCAAAAATAGACAAGTTATAAAATGATCCACTTGTACCTAAAATGAACAATTTTTCTATAAGCTGGAATTAAACCTGCCCTAAGAAAGCTTGTTAGTATGACCCATAACGCCAAATAAATCAACTTAAAAATATCTTTTATGAAAAGACTTTAAGGAAAAGTAGCTAATTACTTCAATATAATCAAGTCAGCATACACAAGATTTTATTCTGAAGGACAACAGAATGCATCCAGGCAATATTAGAGCAAGTAATGATGCTCCAGTATAAAATCTACATTAGATAATGCTCAAGACAAGCCTGTTAGAGGCCTTCTTTTTGGACTGAAAAAGTAATGAATAATCCTTTTGTGGAAATTGTGATCAGCACTAGGAATACAGATATGTAGCAATTTTATGAACCCTGGATATAGTCAGGTTAGAAATTATTATACCATGTGTGAGATTTCCTGTGTGAATGCATAACAACCTTTTAAAGAACTAGGAGAAAAGTGGTGATCAGTGGTAAAGGACAAACAGATGAAGAATACTGGACAGAGTTAATAGCCTTGAAGACTCTTCTTGCCAAAACATCTAAAGCATGCAACACATCACAGAGTTACAGATAGTTAAAGCCTGATTTTGTCATGCAGAACACAAAAGGCTGGTTTACAGGGGGAAAGAAGTCCCCAGTGCAAAATCATCCTGTGGGCTATTACCATGAAGTTGTTTGCTTCCATCCTTTTCCACTTACTGCACAGTAACTGTCGATGTAATGATACCATGATGACTCCTAATGACAGTTAACTTGAATATGAATAATGTCAACACCTCACTGAGAATAATAGGGGTTTGGTATAAAATGACTAGTCCAGTTTAAATTAAAGCTTAATTCAGGTTAACATTTCTTTCTTTACTGTCTTTATATCTCAGAACATGTTGTGATTCCCTGTAATTAACTGACAAAAGTAAGCAAAAAAAAAAAAAAAAAAAAAAAAAAAAAAAAAAAAAAAAAAAAAAAAAAAGAGAAAAAAAGAGAGAAAAAAGAAAGAAGGAAGGAAGAAGAAAGAAAGTAACCACAGTAACCATAGCAAGCAAAATTCAGCCTCCATGTAAGCACGTTCTCCCTCACTGAATCATGCTTCAGTGCTGTCTTGGAATTTTTGTTTTAGTCTATCAGATATGTCTGAAAGGGAGGAAATCTTACATGCACTTTGTTCCTCTTATTTACTGACCACAGCTAATGCAGAATGGCATTTGTCAGTGACAAAAAGACAACAGCATTAGGCCTATGGCCATCTGATCCTTTTTGCAGAAATCTTTGGTTTTACTTGAATATTCAGTTTCCCCTGCTTTTCTTGTCTACTTGAACATTACTGCTGAACAGGTTTTCCTCATCATCTACCTTGTTTTGCATGTCTAATGATTTTAAACAACACATGGGTCTGACATGATATCATGCAAACATCATCAGTCTGTTTCCTTAATGATTCATCATGCTGGAGTACACTGTATATTTTTATGTTAGACAGTAAGTCAAAGAAACTCCAGAGCCATGGTATTCCACGACAGCTTCTGTATTCTGATTAAGACTCATCTTAATCAGACTCATCTGCAGTGACCTGGCACAGCTCTTGTTCAGAGTTGTACAGTTTACCTTTCAAATTTGATTGTATCCTTGAGAAAAATAAAGATCAAGTGTATGATGGCCTCTGTTAAGAAGTTCTGGCTGTTGTGATAGTGAGTATAGTTAATAGGATTCATAATTTAAGTAAACAAACATGTAGAAAACCACATTAGCAGGAGAAAGTGAAGTGCTGTTCAGTGAAGGTACCTTTTCACTTTCAATTAATGACTTTGTAATTTGCAGTATGTAGGAGCGGATATAGTTCTAATCTAGTACCATGCTATCCAATATGAGGACGGAGGTAGTCTCAAGACATCTGGGGAGTTTTGATAGAAATAAAGTCCTGTATATAGATGGCTATGCACTGTATAAAGCTCTCTTGGCTCAAAAGGGAGAGAGGTCTGTGAGACTCAAGGTGTTTAAGTTCACAAATGCCTATTATCATTTCAAACCTATTGCTTTCAAATGAATTTCACTTGGGATTTAATTTGTTTCTAGTTTTCTTTTATTTGTATACTTGTTGCCCATCTGAAAAGAAGTTGTAGAAGTGAAGGTATAAAGAAAATTGACATTAAGAATTTTCATGCTATTTTACCAACTCTTTTGCAAGCATATGAAAGGAACAGATAATGGAAAGCAAGCTCTGGGTACTTCCACAAAAATGTTGTATGCTTTTGTAACATGCATTTCTGAGCTGTGTCCAGTGATCTTACCACTGGTTTATGCTTTTGTGAAGTTTGTGTTACTTCTAAACATCATGCTCAAATGAAACACATAGAATATTAAAAACCACGCTCTGTAAGAACTGCAACAGAAATACTATCCTTTGGAGATCTGTTATCCAGCCTAGAACATAAGGAAGAATCCATTGTTGGGATAAACATTAAAAATAAAGAAGAATCATAAAATATTTGTCAATAATGATGCCATCTCATGCTGAAGACTTCAGTAGGATTCCTACAGTTAAAAAAAAAAAAATGTTAAAGTAATTGTCATCAGTTGGAAATAGCCGAACCTTTGAGCAGTACTGGAGAGATGGGCAAGTCAGAGACAAAAGGGTTACCAGCTCATTTAAGGTAAGATTTCAAACTACATGTTATGAGGAACAAACGTCTGCATTTGATATTTCATTTTGCTTTGCTCCATGTTCTTAAAGACCCTGCCATTTCCCATGGAAGAGGAATACACATTTCTAACCACAGTTATTCAGAAAGGGCTGCTGGCACTAAGAGGGCTCCAGGTGCTTACAGTGGTGCTTTGTAGACAGTCATAGTTGGTAGCATCTCTTGCTGCTTTTAAAGATGGCATGAGTAACATGAAACAACTCCCACAAAGAAATCCTGGGACCACTGAAAACAAATGAGCCTTCTAACCCTGACTTCAGTGGAGTCAGTATTTCACACTGTGTGTGTACTCCCTAGGGAGACTGAGCCCTTTTCTGTTTCAGTTGGTTTAATTAGTCCATGGCTTCTGGCATTACAGGCCTGCCTAGACCTTTTCCAGAACATATGCCCTTAAGAGTGCCACAGTGGAAAATAAGATTATATCATTAGACATAATGCATGACTAGTGTCTTTGCATCTTTCTGCCACCTCTTCATGGCAGCAAGGCTGTGAGCATCCTCCTGCCAGGTAATCGTCAGACCACCCAGAAGGAAGTAGCAAGTAGTATTTAGCAGATGGTTAGTCAGGAATGGACTCTGATTTTTCACTGTTAAGAAAGTCTTTTGTCCCATTACCTAAACCTGACTTTGTCTATTACCCTAAATCACCAAAACATCTGTTTCTTGTGCTTTCAATTAAAATTTTAACCTGGGAAAATCTCTTAAGAAGCTTAGCCTTGCACAGCATTTGAAGAGAACATAGCAAATGCCATCCAAACAGATTGTATAATGTATGGAATCATTTCTTTTTATGAATATCTCAGGTCCCACTGCAGCCCACTGAAGTGATTTCCCATCAATCTTCAAGGCTTGTTCTTTATGCATGACAGTGCTTCTGGAGGATAAAAAGCTACTGAGATGAAACGTCCCAGTTATATTTGATGCTGGCTCTCATTTTCATGTTTTTCTAAGTGGTGCAAAATGGATTTCTGATCAATGTGCATGACTGAAGTTGGTCAGGATTAAAAAAACAATATTTGAAGTATCTGCATTTGGTATGTGCCTCTGCAATGTGTAATTGAAGACCAATAAGAATTCTAATTCTATCGAGGGTCCTTCTTGAGTAACTCAAAATATTGAAACTCTGATATATTCTTACTGTTTTTCTGTATTGTGCACTGAAACTACAGGACATTTTTATTTATGCATATAGATTGAGAGCTAATAGGAATAGAACTGACTTAGTAGTTTGTTCCCATTTGTGGATTCCAGATAGGCTCTTTTCAACGCACAAGCATGTTAGTACATATAAGTTTATTTTGCTTCCCTAGTTATATTTTAATTCCCCAATTGTTGTAAAAGGCCTCTTTTTCTTACGGTTATTTAGAAAATGTCTTAACGTTAGCTAGAAAATGTCATACTCCAAAAAATAGTTCTGAATTCTGGAACACTTAAGGGATGTATTAAAATCTCATTGTATTTTGGCACTTTAAAATAAATAGAGCTTTCTCAATAAAAAGGACTATTTCCAGGAAATGTGTTAGGCCTGTGCTTCCTGACAAAATATAAAATAGAACTTTCTATTGACTTGTATTGAACTCATTGAATATAGAAGACTTAAATGAAAAATATCTCCAATGATCTGCACAGTCTACAGCGAGTTCTTTCATATCACATTTTCCAAAGACAGCTCATTCTACTTTCCACATTAGAACTCAGTGTTCTTGTATAGCTTAGTCTCAACAAAAATACCTGACTGATATTATATAGACACATTAATTTGGAGTTCTCTTTTGAAGCCCAGTACAAACTTAATGGGTCCAAACTGGAGTGAAAAACAATAAATATTTGAAAAATGTGATTGCTTTTATGATTTTGAGGACATATCTGCTCTCTCATTTTGGAGAATTATACAAGCTATTCTGCAACCAGAGTCATGCTCATTTCTGGTAATCCTGACCTATCAGAGTAGCTCAAATTTTTCATTGCAAATGAAAGCTGAATATTCACTGTCAGATCCACACTGTGTCTAAAACGGCAGGAAGGTAAAAAAAAAAAAAAAAAAAGAAAAGAACTATATTTTCCAAAACTGAACCAGAAAATATGCTAGAGCAGTTTGGATCTTTTTCTTTGGAATCACAAGTACACCAATCCACTAAACCTTATGCTTACCTTTCTGTTCCAGCCTGTAGCTGGCACAATAGATTATCTGTAATTCTAGTCTCAAATGTTGACGTCCACCACGCTGTGGTTAGACATAATATGTACTAGACATATTATGATGCAGGATAGCAACGTATCATTCATGTCAATAGGTCTGTTTTTTTCATGAATAAATAACCATGTTGGACCGGAGATGGCAAGGAGCACATCCAAGGAGTGTGCGATAGTCCATGATTTGCACAGACAGTCGAGGGAAGTATATTCATTTTAGGTAACCAGAATCACCTAAAAGTAGGGCAGACGACAGCAGGAAAAGTTATAACAGAGGCATAGAAAGAGCTTTTTAGGCATTGTGTACTTTAGAGGAGAAGGAAGTTTAAAGCAAAGGTAGCTACTGAGCCAGTGATAGCACAGATTCATCATTAAAGAGTTTATCTAAAATATCAAAATCCAAAGGAGAACTTGAGAACAAAACATGTAACTTTCACCTCAAGTGTATAAGCTTTTGTTAAGTGAATTCAAGACTTAATATAGCAAGAGTGATATATCAATAATTTAGCTTGGGTAAGATAGCTGCTTACTGTGGATGCTTGATACTAGATGTTTGTTTGGAGAGAATATCCCTTCGATGTAATTTTAGTGTGTAATTTCTGTGGAGAGATTTATGAAGATCAGTAAAAAAGATCTCTTTTTACCTTTTTTCCCCGCTCTTCCAGTGCTTCTCCTCAACACTCTTTCAGTTGTCTTCCAACAATAAAAATGTAATATTTGTGCTTGAATGAGAAACTGATAGTATGAGTTAAAAGGAATTAGTTTCCTGAAAGCACGGCTTAAAGCAGATTGGTTTCATTTTCAAAATTTGATGATGGATGTTTATGTTTCCCCTCCAAGGGATGCATGAATGAGCACTTCATTTCAATCTTTCTCTCTCCCTTGCTCAGCTCCTGCCAGAATTTTGACATTCAGTGGCACAGTCACAACTCCTTGGATGAAGGACATTGTCCTCCCTTGCAAAGCCGTTGGAGATCCAGCTCCGACAGTCAAATGGATGAAGGATAGGTAACCAGCACCTCATAGCTCAAATGTTTGGTTAATCCATTTGGTTGAAAACTTGAAGGTGGCAATGCTTGTGTTCCTGGATGGTTGTGGCAGGAAGGAGAAGAGTTATTCATTGGGACGGCACACAGTCACAGTAGACAAGGAGTTCAAAAATTTCTTGATCTAAAACTGATTGACTGTCAAGATTAGAAGGTATCAAAAAGCAGGAAAGGTTATGAAGAAAGGAAAGGTAAATATTCAAAAAAATGTTAAATCTAGAAGTCAGTTCTATTTTAACTTTTAAGTCTGCAAAATAATTTTGGTCCAGGAAAGCAAAATGTTATGTTTTAATCATTCACTGGAATGCAGAATACAGGCAAGTCTTTTACACATATTTTATTTTTCATAATTCTGCTTTGATCTTTAGTTTTACAGTTGGGGATAGGCATAGACAAAAATTGTCAAACAAGGAGTGGATCAACAGTGGTATTACAGTGTTATGAGGCTATGTTGTGCATTGAAGCCCATAGCTATTATTTTGTAAGAATGGACATTGTAGCCAGAGACTGCATTTTTCTCTGATTTTGTATTCTTATGAAATATTAGATGATTAAGGAAGGAGTGAGTTCTTGTTTCCACTTAAACTGGGGCTGCGGCATCTGCTTTCTTTAAGCTAATGGCAGCTGTTTCCCAGCAGCAAATATTCCTATCCTATTTTAATTAAAGACCCCGTTCTCATTTCCTTATTTCTTCATTTCCATCCTTTGTGGGTTGAAAATAATCCAATTCTGAGTAATTTTGATTGTAACCTCTTTAACGTATACACTTTGTTTCCTGTGAGGTAGTAACGGGACACCCAGTCTAGTGATGATTGATGGGCGAAGAAGCATCTTTAGCAATGGCAGCTTTGTCATCCGAACTGTGAAAGCAGAAGACTCTGGATACTACAGCTGTGTGGCCAGTAATAACTGGGGATCAGATGAAATAATTTTGAATTTGCAGGTACAAGGTAAGATTTTTTGATGTATCTCATGGTTGTTATCACAGCTATTAATTGATTAATTAGTAATAGTAGATGTTTTTGCAGGTGTATGTAAAATTAATATTAATGTGTGTTAATGTAACTTCAATGATTGCAGTTCAATAAAGTTCAAGTTCTTCACAGAGAAAATAGCATCTTAGACCTTCTCCATAGAAAAAGTACCTGTATTCATTTACATTTTTTAAAGTTCAAAAAGAGCTGAAGGCCTTTTCTTTGACTTCCAATAGATTATCAACAGAAATTTGCCTTTCTACTGTGACCTTGGACAAAAATTTCATTCTGCAAGGGCATAATTTTATTGATGGTGCATATGGGGAAGCTTTTAAACTAATATCAGTGCAATTTCAAGCAGTCTTATGAACTACCTTTCATATGCATTTTGGAATGTATATCTGTTATCGAGTTGACAAGTATAATAGCAATGACAATATAGGAATACATATTAATAATGTGAACTATAATCACATAGTTATGTGCATTCACATAAAAAGAATTCATTGCTGACTGTACTATAGCAAGATACTGAGACTGTACTGAGCAAGATACTGACAAATACTGAGACCCTAAACATGCTTCAATTGTCAGCAAATTGTAGTACCAAAGGGAAGCAAATAACCAATTGAGAATGTGGGCTATTCTGTGGCTAGTCTCTCTTCCATCCCTAGAGAGGCAATCTAAATTTTCAGAGCAAGCAGCCCCTCATTTTAGAGCACAGAAGAAGATGGTCTCAACCACAGGGTAACTCTCTGCATAAACCAATCCACTAAGCCTTGAAACAAATGTCACAGTGTTTATTAGCTTATCTAAAATCCAACAGAGAGCATGAAGATGCTCATTTGCAATGGCTGAAGCCTGTCCACAATAGGAAATAAGGAGAGAAGCACTATCGAATGCAAACCTTATATTTCACTAAGTACTTTCATAATCGCATATTCTTGCTGTTATTGAACTGCAGTAACTAAAAGCAGATCAATATTACTTCCCTGCGGGACAGAGTAGCATTTAATATATGGGAATATATCATTTTATGTGGGTAAGATGAATCTCGGATGAAAGGTTTTACAATAAATTTTTTACAGTGTAGTTTGTGTAGTCTGCAGGAAATCAACCAAGTCAGTCAGAGCAATGGTATAAATCCATCTCATGTAAGGAATTTTCCTTTGCTACAGAAAATGTCTTTGTTGCTTTTTTTCCACCATTATTTAACCCTTTAAGTGCAGTAAAATCAACACCCTTTTGAACTAGCCCTTAGCTGTAAAGCAAGAGCCTTGGCTTGACAGCCACACTCATTATTTTGCAATCTGATGACTTGAATACCAGGGGAGGCTAAGAGCTCTTCTGCGTTTTACTCCATTGAAAGAGCTTCCCCTAAACATAGCAGAAGTAGGCCATTTCCTCTGGCAGCAGACTTCTATACAAGACAAAACATGACCTCTGTGCTGCCTTGCCTATGTCCCAGGCGCAAAGAGCTGTGAGTGGGGCTGGGATCTGTAGAACAGTAACTACTGCGGCTTTTTTTGCCATCAGCATCCACCAACATCTCACATTCCTTCCCACACCTCGGCTGTCAGGAACAGCAGTAAGTGTGACTCTGTTGGAGTCTCTCTGGCTGGGCTTTCCTGACAGCTCAGCTTGGATCTTGTTCCATGTCTTGCTCCTTGCTCTTGAGGCAGCAAAACTCAATCTTGTCTACATTTCTGAGAAGTTCGGAGATCTCTGTTAGCACTTATTAGGAAAATAGTCTGCAGGATGAGCCAAATCTAATGCTGCTGTGTATTGCCAGAACAATGCAAAATGTTTGAAATCGGAACCTTTCTCAGCTGGACCGAGAACTACAGACATAAAACACTTGCATAAGTATTTACCCTTTCGATAGGCTGTACCACTAATTTGACTAGTCCTTTGGAATTTCTCCTACCAAGCACCTCTTTGCCTGTTAACAAACGTTAACCTCTGCTGCCCTACTGCTTTTGGGCCATGGTCTGGTTCTCGCAGTGGTGCAACAGGACTAGTTAAACAATTCAGGTAGAAGTCAAAGATGCTCTCTCCTGAATTTAAATAGAACATTATGATATTGACCCAGTACATATCATTTCAATGATAAACTCAAGATAAATTTGTCACAGTGCAAAGAAGGCTGATTACTTTGCTGTGGTTGCACCTCTGAGCACTGAGTACTGCAAACCCAGCAGCTATATCTTGATGTAATATGGGGTCCCTTGTGCTGTGTATGCTGAGCACGTACACTGCGCTCCTTTCAGTGCCGGTTCACTGACACTGTCCCAGTTCCCTGTCCCTGTTCTTCCAGGACTAGGGAACTTGCTGGAACGTAACATTGCTCCATCTCTGCCCTTTCGGACTGGATTTTCCTCCAAAGTAAACCAGGCACTGGGCAAATGATAGGAAATAAGACCTTTGTGTTATACATAGACTCAGAAGATGGTCCAAGGAACTGTGAGATTTTTAGATCCCACAAATCAGATATAACCCTAATGTTTATGGGAAGCATCAGAATTGAAATTTTCGCAGTTTTGTTCAGCCCTTGATGACAGAATGGTGTCTTCTCTATGCCTATAGCCTCAGTAAAGGGATGGTGTAATTTGCAGGAGTTATAGCTCTGTTTCTTATCTCAGATGTGAGAGACTTAGCTACCACTCACAGCTATACTTGCAAAAAACTGTCTTTATGCACTTATATGTTTATCTTTGCCAAAGGGTGTAAATGCCACATGAATGTAGCATTCTTTTCCAAGTGGACTTCTGTTCCCCAACAATGAACATTCAGCTTTATTTTTCTAAAACACACCTGAAAAATAGTGGAAAGCAATCATTGGGTTGCTCAGTATCATTCAGAAGGAGATTTGGCAGGACAGACTCTCAAAATTCTGAGAAAAGCACAGGTTAAGAACTGAAAGACAAAACTGTGTAGAAATTGAAATATAAAAAAAAAGATAGCTTGTCTGCTCTGTCGTAACCAAGGATGTCAACTAAACAGACACTTTGACAGCAATCATTTGCATTTTTTGCAACTCAAAACAATTATTTGATAATTTGATTGTTAGAAGGGATTGAGATCTCGCATAATCACTTGGATCTATTTTCTGTTTTTAACTATTTCCCATCTAGTTCCACCAGATCAGCCTAGACTTACTGTATCCAAAACTACATCTTCCTCTATCACTCTTTCCTGGATACCTGGAGACAATGGTGGCAGTTCTATCCGAGGTAATAGAATGCCAATTAACTGCAGCTTCTTACTGTATTATTGTATGTTGGTAGGATTAATGTACAATTATGAATGGCTACAAAAAAGGAAAAACAAAGCAATCTATGTTGCTGACTGCACTTGATGCATGCTATTGTGGTGACAATAGCTTTCATGAAATTGCAGTTTCTTTCTGTTGTGGTTTAATCACAAATTTAATCACTTCTTTTCCAGTGTTATTATAACAGTTACTCTGATTTTCTAGACATCTACTCTCTAACCATACATTTTTTTGAGGGTCCAGGTTCATCATTTGGTCTTTGTTGCTGATTGAAAAGTATGTAGAAATGTCTATTCCTTTCTTTTGCCTTTGGAGTTATCATAAAGATGATATTTAAGCTGTTGTAAGGATAGGCAGTGTGTGATTTGCTTGATATATTGCCTCTCCTCTATCCTACCAGTGAGGGGAATGGATTCAAGGAGGAGAAGGCGGATATCACAGATTAACAACTGGCTGCGCCGCTGGTCTTGGCAACAGGGTTTCTGCTTCTTTGACCATAGGACTCTGTTTGATGGCCACCAGCTAGCGGGGAATGATGGGAAACACCTCACCAAGAGGGGCACGCGTCTCCTTGCCAAAAGGCCAGCCAACCTGGTTAGGAGGGCTTTAATTAAGCAAGAAGGGGGAAGGGGAGTGTCACACAGGGCAGTCAGTACCACACAGTCAAAGTCAGATGGCATCCAGTGGGAGTATGGTAGTGGCGAAGTGAGGATAGGAGACAATTCTAGAAGGTCCTCTTTCACCCCTCCCGGGAAACCTGCAGGCTCCATTACTTCTCTTAAATGCCTGTACACCAATGCACGAAGCATGGGGAATAAGCAGGACGAACTGGAGAGCTGTGTGCGGTCCCAGGGTCATGATCTCATTGGAGTCACAGAGACATGGTGGGACAGCTCACACGACTGGAGCGCTGCCATGGAAGGCTACGTGCTCTTTAGGAAGGACAGGCTGGGAAGGCGAGGTGGGGGAGTTGCTCTTTATGTGAGAGAGCAACTGGAATGCACGGGGCTCAGCCTGGGGAGGGATGACGAGCGAGAGAAGAGCTTGTGGGTGAGGGTTAAAGGGCAGGCTAACGTGGGAGACACTGTGGTGGGGGTCTGCTACAGG
>VZSV01000097.1:1989195-2015331 GCA_013398735.1 Nothocercus julius
GAAGGCCAAGGGGATCCTGGGGTGCATTAGGAGGAGCGTCTGCAGCAGGTCGAGGGAGGGGATCCTGCCCCTCTACTCAGCCCTGCTGAGGCCACACCAGGAGTGCTGTGTCCAGTTCTGGGCTCCCCAGTTCCAGAGGGATGTGGAGCTGCTGGAGAGAGTCCAGCGCAGGGCTACGAGGATGATCAGGGGCCTGGAACATCTGCCCTGTGAGGAAAGGCAGAGAGAGCTGGGCTTGTTCAGCCTGGAGAAGAGAAGGCTGAGAGGAGACCTCATTAGTGTCTAGAAGGACCTCAAGGGAGGCAGTGAGGAGGATGGGGCCGGCCTCTTCTCAGTGGTGGCCGCTGACAGGACTAGAGGAAACGGCCACAAACAGAAGCACCAAAAATTCCACAGGAACTTAAGGAAAAATGTCTTTCCAGTGAGGGTGACAGAGCCCTGGAAGAGGCTGCCCAGGGAGGCTGTGGAGTCTCCTTCTCTGGAGATCTTCCAAACCCGCTTGGACACAGTCCTGAGCCACGTGCTGTAGGTGACCCTGCATGTGCAGGGGGGTTGGACTAGATGATCTCTAGATGTCCCTTCCAACCTTAAGAATTCTATGATTCTATGATATGCTTTAGTTTGGGGAAGGCTGTATTTATGCACAGGACTTTTCTGTTTTTATGAGGTCTTTAAAATGATTTGTCATATTACCTGTAGAATTTGTAGTTAGTGTCTTGTTTAACGTTGCCATCTGTACTTTTCCTGCAGGCTATATTTTGCAGTACTCTGAAGATAACAGTGAGCAGTGGGGTAGTTTTCCTATTAGCCCTAGTGAGCGGTCCTACCGTTTAGAAACGTTGAAATGTGGCACTTGGTACAAGTTTACATTAACAGCTCAGAATGGAGTGGGGCCAGGACGCATCAGTGAGATCATTGAGGCCAAAACCCTTGGAAAAGGTGGGTTGAATTCCATCCTCTTTTCTCATCTAAAGCTGCTGTACATCTCTACATCTTGACTTGATTGAATATGTCTTTGATTATTTTAATATTGGCTTTAAAAACATTTCTGATTGTGTCCATATGATGACAGAATGAGCTGTCTCTGTGGGACACAGAGTGTAAACCAGTAGTTATCTTTCGCTTATTTCCCTAGTAATTTTATTCTAAGATGAGTTGATAGGTCTTCAAGGCAGGAGGCTTATGTCTTCACTATTACAGGTTATAGCAATTCCTACTACTGCTGTTGCCAAGAGATACTGTTTTCCTCTCCTGGTGTAAAAATGTAGGGTTTTATTTGTCTGGATGCTGAAGGAAGATGGGGAGTACATTAATTTATAGTACAAATGGAGCCAATATCTCATTTCCCCTTCAAGTTGGTATTGCAGAAGCCATGCAAATAGAACACTTAGAGTAGGATAACCACTAAAAATAAAGGAAACATTTGCAGAAAGTTCTTCAAGGAAAAGCAAGGATTCATAAGGAACATAGTGACATAAAGTCGCAAATCCTCTGCACTTTCAGTAGCTCCTGTCATGCTGGTTGCTGAGGGTGCAGTTCCAGAGTGTATATGTGTCACTGTCAGCAGACTTGAGGCATATCTGAAAGTCTCACAAGTTCACAGATTCAAGAATCTTTGCAATAATGATCACCTCACCCTGCATCTCTTCACCCTGGTTGCAAGAAATACTCTAATTTTGAACCTCTTTCATAATACAGAGAGTGTGTATGTCTGTCCATCATGTTTGTCATCAGACCTGTCCCACTGCTGATCTCCAAAGCAGTGTGGACATCTTATTTGAGACTCAGTGACATAAGGAAATGCTGCTGTGCATTGGTGTGACTTGCTGAAGCTCAAAGGACTACAGATCACTGGCATGCAGGCTGAGATATCAGTTGCCAGGGAGGATGATCTGCTTGCTTTACAGAAAGGGGTCTTTAAAGAAGAATATGTGAATGCTATGGTTTTCTTTGCCTGAAAAATAGAGGTGAGGGGAAGTTTATATATGCTTCAGGTAACATATTTCATAGGAAAACAAATCTCCGAACCTTTTTAGTTTCTCTAGAACTTGATGTATATGCCTGGAAATCACCCCTGTAACATTTACAGACTGAACCAGGTTTTGTGTTATTTAGAACAGTACAATTATTCATATGAGTGTTGCGCTATTAACTTTTCAACTCTAAGGCATCACTTCTGCTATCATTATCCCTCTATTAAAAAGAACAGTCAAAAAAGCTTTAATGTTTTTTTAATCATCAGAAGCCCGCATTTGATCCCAAAGCAGGAAAAGGATTTTGAAATATCAATCCCTTTCTCAATAAAAACATTTTAATTCATAAATACAAATTCCAATATATGTACATAGTATTTTCAAATATAACACATTTTATTTCAGCATATTAACGTTTTCACAATTTTGATTTTTCATTGTGTTTTACTCAAAACTGACATTTTTCCCTAAATGAAACCCTATGTACTCTCAAATGGTGTCCAAATTCACTTCAAAAGAAGGCTAGGGCACTAATGAATAGTTTGTGTTACCTCCAAATGTATATGTCTTTTATGATATTTTACATAGTGTTCTGAATCCTTTCTTTTCTGCATAGCAATGAGCAGGGATTTTTGCCAGTGTAAGTTGTCTGCTCCAGATTTTCAAGCTTACTCATGTGAAACTATGAGAATGTGCCAAGTTCATGGAAAGGTATATGGATATTTTTCCACATTTGGATTTAAAAACCTAGATGTGAGCCTGTCACCAAGTACAAAGTATAAAGCAGGATTTAGAAAGGGGTAGAAAAAGGCATAGAATATGTTAACTAGCAAGATAATAAATTTAAAATGAAATTAGGGCTGTCCTATCAGTTCTCCTCTTGGATTTATATCTCTGAGAGTCCAATATCTGTGAAGACAGAAACATTTCACTCAAAATATGTTATCCTTTTCAGAGCCACAGTTTTCTAAAGAGCAAGAGCTCTTTGCTAGTATCAATATCACAAGAGTAAGACTCAACCTCATAGGCTGGAATGATGGTGGCTGTCCCATCACCTCTTTCACTCTGGAGTACCGGCCATTTGGGACAACAGTCTGGACAACTGCCCAGAGGACATCCCTTTCAAAGTCCTACATATTGTATGACCTCCAGGAAGCAACCTGGTATGAACTGCAAATGAGAGTATGCAACAGTGCTGGATGTGCAGAAAAGCAAGCTAAATTTGCAACACTCAATTATGATGGCAGTAAGTATACCTTTGAATTTACCTGTGATACAGTTTTCATATAGTCTCCTGCATGACTGTGCTACTCCTGTCTTTCTGTCTTTATTTTTTTCCACAAAATCCTTTTTGGACACTGCTAGCCACATTGAGAGAATGACAAGGCTCTCAAAAATGTAAAATGCCTACAGATTTCCTTACAATAGGCAGCAAGGTCGAAAAGAGGAGTCATATCTTTGGCCTCACTAATGAAAAGACCCACGTCAAAGTCAGTCAACCGTGAGACACGTAACCATAGGAAACCAGATTTCATAGATTGCAGTGCTCAGAGAAGCAGTTGCTAGTATTTCATGCATCTCTTCCATGAAATTATTGTTGTGCTTACAGTTGGTTCCTGCTGCCGCTCACAGATGTGACTATCCTCATTGCTATTCCATGCAGTGTCCTTGCGACACAATTCAGACCCCATTATGTGACACAAGGGAGCAGCTAACTAGCTTGTCTTCTAGGAGAGCCTCTGGACTGCATCCTCCAAGGGCAAAGCAATGGCAATGTTATTTTCCCTATTTATATCCTGAGAAGAGTGAAACTAACGGCTATGACAGATGGCTCTGTCATACCCAGTAATAGGATGTGGGGTTGAAGAAATTGTTGCATCCTGCCCTTCTGCCAGAGGTTGCATCCTGCCCTTCTGCCCACCCCTGCAAAAGCCAGAAGGAGGGGGCAAGAGGAAACATGCTAATTTGTCAGCCACTCTAGCTCATATACTGTTTATTGAAACCGATGGTGGCACATGTGTTCTTCTGCCGACTCTACAAATGGGAAATGGCAGTATTTCTGGCAAGAAGACAGCACAGATGGCTCCAGATGGCAATCTCTTAAATTGCCCTAGCGTGAATTGTGAAAGCTTTTCTGGAGATATCCAGTGTAACGTGCTGTTGTGTTGCCAAGAATATTGTACTGTTCTGTACAATCAGTTGGCTACTTTTATAATGGTAAATAAAATAGGAGGGCTAGTGAGCAAGTTAAGAAACTCAGGCTTGGGCTGTGAAATTGCCATCTTGTTGAGCCACCACAGGGTCCTCACATTATTTCAGACACTCCAAAATTAAGGAAAAGATTTTGTCTTAACCCTACAGAGGCCCATAGGAAACCAAGATCCAAATACTCATAGAGTCAATGTGGTCAGGTCTTGCCAGGGTGCTGTAATGCCTGAGAATTGTCTCCAAACTTGTTTTGTTGAGCAGTATAGACATTTTCAATAATAACTTGTCCAAATACTCTGATTTAACTTCGTTGCACTTTCCTTAGCCCATCCTCATTGCATTCCAGTTTCTTTCTAAAGATAGAATTCAAATTTAAGTGATTCTTTTTTGAAATTGACAATTATTGCTATGAAACATGGCTGGGGCAAGCAGCCTTAAGGCATATCTTAAAATGGGATGATATGAAAATGCAGGTCTAGAGGATTTAACTACTATTGATAGCAGCAAAATCAAATATATTTTGATAATGAACTAATTTTAAATGTTGTTAGGCTGCTTTTTGGTTAGCTGTTAGTACGTAACTTGATTTCACATACTGTGGTCTGCATGCTATTTGATTTTTGTGTGTTGCTGTATGGCATCTTTAAAAGTGAGAAAATGAAGCAGTAAAAATGTTTATAGTATTAAATTTACTGGGTCACTGCTTCTGGTCAGCTAGAAAATTTCTCATTTATGTCATTGATGGTTTTGTTTGTGAAGCAACCTTTGCCAGAACTAGATTGTGCCTTAGAGAGGCAGCATGTTCTCAAATACTGACTGCAAGACTGAGAGCAGAAAATAGGGCTGGAAAAACACATCAGTTTTCAGGTTTACTGTATCTGTTATTTTTCATGGAGAACTAAACCCCAAAACTGATTAATATTATTATCAGTGAAATCAAAACTGTAGTGTACTTTCACACAAAGGATTTCACAGAAGAGCTATCTGAGTGCTTCTAAACAAAAGCTATCCCTGGAGTCACAGTTCCTTATTCATTCAGTAGTAGGCTGTGTAGACTTAAAGGTGCTTCAGCACTGGAACATAGTTTCTGATTAGAAATCAATATCAATTGATATGGAATGAATCTATCAATACTTCCTGCCTTTTTTTTTTTTTTTTGCTTTCACAAGGGATAAAGTTTGTATTTAGTAATTTTTAATTTAGCATGATAATGAAACACCCCTGACCATGCTTTTGAATGCTAACCATACCTCCACTTTTAATTCATTGTGTGATATGAGATTTGTCCCTTCCAGCTTCTTGGGATTCCGAGTGCCCTATAGGGTAAATAATTATAATGATAGGTTTTTGAAGATTTTATAATACTTACATGAATGTTCTAGATACAAAATTCTAAGAACAGGCTGAGTGATATTAATTGTGTTGAGATGACACCAAAACACTTTGCAAACCGAATGGAAAACCTTCAGTTTTGTGGCCTGTCAGTTGTTTTGTTTGGACTGCAGTAACTGACTGGTCTCTGTGACAGAGCTCCTGAGAAATTCCATGGTTAAGAATCCTCTATCTTAAATATTTTCATGGTAAGTTAGGTCAAAAGGTTAATGGCAGATCTAAACACAACTCTTGGCTTTTCCTGTTTCAGCTAACCATTTTAAGCTTGCAGAAATTTGCGACCTTCCTGACCCTTGTTTTTCAGAACATTTGCACTCAATACTTAGGGAGATATTTTTAGCTACGTGCAGCTGTAGTAGCTAGTGCTGCAAAGAAGCTTCCTGGCTCCGAGATCAGCTTCTCAATAGCCCTGACATTAAATCAGATCAGCGTGGTAACTTCTCTAAACTGTGCTAATTGATTCTAGCCCACAAGGGGACTTCCTACCAGGAAGACGTTAAAACAGAGGAAAGCACTCAACAGTCGTAAAATCACCATGTGCAATGGGATATGTTGGATGGGTTGCCCCACAGGGGAAAAGTGGGTCAGAGATTCTTAAAATCTTATGAAGGATTGAATACCAATGTATTTCAGGGCACCACAGGTTAGTGGTGAATTGACCTGAAATGAAATCTTTCCAAATTGTTTGTGACTTTCCTATGGAAAAAAGATTTGACTTTTCCACTTATAACCACAACTCAGATTAACAGCAAATGTTTAAATAATACTTTCTCAATGTATAGCACATTTAGGTTTTGCTAATTGTTAATGGTTGAATATTGACGCATGAATAATGTGAAGGATAAATATTAAATATATCTATGAAACTTATAGTAAGTTTTTTTTTAATTAAATGTATACTGCTTATATGCAATGTTATGAAGTTTACACTTCTTCAATAATTCACTTATCTAAAACACGATTTAGCTAAAAATGAGGCTACTGTTAATTTGATTTGCATCAGACTATTTGAAGAGCAAGGCAAAATTTTAGGTAATATTGAAGCTAGATGTCCTTAGCCAATGGTCTGCAGAGGAAAAATCAGCACTTTAGTATTTAGGAGGATTTAGAGAAGGCCGTAATTTCTTTCATGAGTCTGCAGTTCTTTCAATTTCTTATCTAATCATTTTCTTTGCCGTTAAAGTACTGCAAAAACTGTACCTCGGTTAAAACAGAAGAAACCTGCTGCATGTTTATATGAACAAGCAATGGAAAATTAGAAAAAGCTGGAAAATTATGGGGGAAAATGCAATGGGAAATTAGAAAAAGACTCAAAATGAAATTGTAAGAGAACAAATGTTCTGAATTACCTGAGATAGCTTTTGATAGGTCTAACTTTTTTGTTTATCTCCATCTCCTTAGGGAAATACTCTTCCCATTGCATGCAACTCAAATAGCTCTTCTGAAAGAATACAGAATAGAATTCTACATATTCAAAGTGTCTATGGCACTTGCATTGCACTGCATTATATCATAATTTTTTTTCTGATACTGTATTCTGCATAATGAGGTATAACTATATCACACAGTACAGCAATTATAACATAAAAAAGGATGTGCCTGTTTTTCTATCTTACCCTCCTATCCCTTTAGCAAGTAAGTATCCACTTTTATGTTTCAGTAGCTGGTTAAAGTTGAGTAGCTGCCATCAATATTCATCACAGTTCACAATACTTGTATATTTCTACTCATTTCAAAGAAATCTGCATTTTATAGCCTCATTTGTGGTTGCATGAAGCAGTTTAATAGTAATCAGGAAATGAGTGAGAAACCTTCCATAACTAAACAGCCTTCTAAAGAACGTACTGTATTCTTCTCACGTCCTCTAGAACGGAAGGAGAAAAAGAATAGGAAAGTTCAAATATTACACATCACCAGGAAGTCAGGTATACTCAAAATGCAAATATGTCCCAAAATGAAAAAGTGAACTGCCTGTCAATGGTAGTACTTCGTAGATTCATTTCCCTCATTTCACTCTCAAAATCTGATCATTTCCATCCAGTGTTACTCTCCTGTTTTACTGATGAGTATAATGTCAGACAATCTTTAGCAAATTAGCATCACTTTGAATATCTCAATTTAAGATCAATATCAGTGTTGCATCCCTAAGACGTGATATAAAAATGTTTCCATATAAAGGTATCATCTGATATATGCATCACAAAATGTACATTGTGAAATACATTCCTTATAAAGAAAAGTCCAGATGAGAACATAAATCTGTTGTAGCAGTACTATTTGCATAGTAATGAGTAATATAAATAGATAGTAGGTCTGAGATCTCTTACAGTTTTATAATGATTTAATATGATTTTAAATAAATGGTAGCATTTGCCTATGTAATGGCCATGGCTTTCCCTCTCCAATTTTCTGTCCTAAAGTTAGGCATGTTCAGTGAATGCATGTCTTCTCCATTTCCAATAATCTGTGACTGTCTGCAATCAGTGGTTTGTTATCAGTGTGACTGATTATTTGTGCATGGCCATTGCCATTACATACAAATATAGCTTCCATCCTGAACAGGACAAATCCTTCTTAATGTTTTGCGTGTGGCTGAAACATATAATGTGCTATAGTCCCTGAGAACTCAATCTTTTGTCTTCATTAATAGGCAGCTAATATCATGACACTGTTTCCAGGTACAATCCCTCCACTCATTAAGTCAGTTGTGCAAAGCGAGGAAGGGCTGGCAACCAACGAAGGGCTAAAGATGCTGGTGACCATTTCCTGTATCTTGGTTGGGGTCTTGCTGCTTTTTGTGATGCTGCTGATTGTGCGAAGGAGGAGGAGGGAGCAGAGGCTGAAGAGGCTGCGAGGTAAGAGGAGACCTATGGCACCTACCCCTACCTAAACATCCTCCCCTTATATGAAAGAGCAAGTGTGGCTGCCCACAGCAAATGGTAAAACACCAGTTAACATCGTTTTCCTGTAGAAATTCCTTCTCTTTCATTTTTTAACAAGTTTCTAAAGATTTTGTATACATTCTTTAAACTTAGAGGGAGGAGGGAAAAGAAAATGGCTCTCGTTTTTGTTTTTTTTTTTTTCTTTTTTCTTTTTTCTCTCTGTGAATGGTCTTGAAGAGCTAAATGAGATGTTCTGAAGATGGGGGGTATTTCTGCTTTCAAGCAGATGCAAATCCTAGAAAAAACATCGAGATGTTCTGAAATGTGTTAACACATCCTTTTCCCTATGACGCATTATAGAGGAACTATCACAATGATGTTTTGTTGCACACTGCAAATGAGAAGGTTTTCAAATCATCTGTTCAAATCTTTGTCTCATTTGCTTTGCTGCTGACCTGTCATTTTCTCTAATCTTTATTGAAATTCAGGTGTTTTCTATGGGAGTTTTAGATCTATGGAGTCAAACAGCTTTACTGGCCTTCTAGTATATGCTCTAGCTGAGCCACAACAAAGTTTTGGGCCCTTGTCTCTCTGACACTTTGCAATCCATATTGCAGGTTTTCCTCTGTGCCTGAGTTTTTTATAGTACATATGATAGCAGGTCTCATTTTGGAGGTATTTGGATAAAAAGCCTTTCACATCACACTGAATAAAAATACTGAGACAATTGGTCATCCACAAAAATGTGTCTGATATAGTTTCCAAGACCCACCTAAATGATTTTCACAGTAGGCTTCCAATCTTTCATTCATTTGATGACTTTTCTCTGGTCTCTTTGCAACCTTTCAATAACTTTCCTGACCTGTGTATTCTAGAAATGAACTTAGTATGCCAGCAGTAGACACAGATATCCCTGATAGAGAGGTAGCAGCCTCTCTTTTTCTTCTTGATATTCTGTTCCAACCTGTGAGGATCACATTTTGACTACAGTACTGTATTAAGTGTTTGTGTTTAACTTTTTATTTGTAGAGATGACTTCAAAATTCTCTGACTGCAGGAGAAGATAATGTTCTTCACAGTGCAACTGTGGAATTATATTCCAGCTTGTATGCTAGTTTGTGGCCAGGAATAATTCTTTTTTTATTATTATTGTTGTTGTTAAACTTTTATAAAGACTGGCTCAATGCCAACTGTTTTACGCTCTTAGGGAAATCGTGTGATGTTCTAAAAGTCTTGACAAATGATATTACTGTTCTGGAGACCTCCTTAGTAAGTTCCGTAAAAAGCTCTTACAAGTAAGTTTTCCAGACAAAAATATATTTTGCTGTAGTTGTACCTGTGTTCAACAGTATTCTGAATTAGTTTTGAACAGGAAACTATACTGTAATTGTTACTTGTTATGATACACATATTACTGGGTTTTGGGAGTGTTTTGTTAGTGGTGGTGGTGGTGGTGGTTTTTTGTTTTTGTCCAGAGGACACATTTTTGCTAAATCATGATTCTAAAGCCATTAGTGACTTTGCTGTAGTCTAGGGAATAACAGTCCCCATAGTGGAACCTTTTAAGTGTAAGTGCAGAGTAGCATGGTCTCCATTCTTAGTCATTTTAAAGCATGTTTTAGTATGTAGAGACAGCCCAAAATTAGTCTTCCTACTGTGACATACCTAGCATGATTTATTTTGCCAGGAATACCGTATTTATATGGACAGTGTCATTTTCAGTATCCTTGGTCTTTGCCCAATTTAGTGGTTCTACTGGTGAGGCACAAGGAGGACAATCGACTGCTGGTGTTCACAGAGCAATTCAGTAGGTCAGTGCGTATTAAAACGAAGAAATCTGATGACTTACCGCTTCTCTCCGCTATTAACCGAGCTGCAATACAACTGAAACAGCATTCCCTTTGCTTTTAACTTCAGCTCACCTTCAGCCAAGCAGAAAGCATTAATACCGCATGATAGTTCAAAGTGGCAGCACGCAGTTTAAAACTGTGGAACGGCCTCTGATTTCCCAAGTGGCAAGCCGAATGTGTTAAGAATTTTAAAGAAGGCTGTGCCAGGAAGTGAAAGCAAGGGCTGTCTCCGGGTGTGTATCCCTCTGTGCAGCCATGTGCCAAAGCCCCTGTGAAAGGAAATCTAATAGTCTTTAGCCTTTTCACTAAAGGATGTGTGCCTGGCCGTGGCAGGTGATGGTCGTCTTCAGTGTGTCATTCCTAACCCTTCCAAATCAAGTTTTCCCCACCAGAAAGCTGGGAAATAGGACACGGTTTGGGTAATGAACTTATTTTACGACATACCCTCAATTCAGTGATGAAAAGTGTTATGTACAAAATGCACACTGGAACTGGCAGTCTATACTCATTTTAGTTAGTACAAACATTTTTTCAGTAGCTGATGTTTTGGACACACTTATTCAGTTACCTTAGACTTCTGGTTTTGCTTTAAAAGGTGCAGATGGTACTTTATTTTCTCAAGATGTTTCTTCTGGCCCATTCATACTCTAAACTATTTGCTCAGTACAGCTATCTTTTTTTTATATGTATACATATATATACTAAAGTTACTGCCCCTTGAAGAACTGGTATGCTAAAACCATGATGCTGCAATTACTTAATTTTAACCTTTTTAACACAACACATGACCCCTCATGGTGTTTTTGCTGAAAATGTGCAAACACTCTCCTTTGCATCTCTTCCACCTACAGTATGTGTAAATGTGCATTTGAACATGAAACCCATATGTTTAATGATGAGAAAGTAATATTTTTTCTACATGTACCATGAAACATCAGCAAATGCTGTGCAGCACCTGAGAACACGGGAGGGGGAGTTGTTTGAACTGTAGAGAAAAGGCACAAGAGTAAGTACATCTGTGTGTGGATCCTGGGATGGGATTCATCAAACTAATTAAATGCATCTGAGCTGGTTACCCACTCTGGTAATCTAGTTAGTATGTCAGTGGAGTCCAGGCAAGATTCATCTCAACCTAAGTAAATGCCTTAATTTGGTCGGATGAGTCATGTCCTGTGGTCCTTTACTTTTGATTAGATGTTGGCTGATGATAAAGAGAATTTAGGGTAAAAAAAACATCTACTCTGAGGCAGCCGATCTTTGATTGTTGATAACAGGTACCCATATCAAATGATTAGCACAGGGTAGTTAGGATCAAGTCTATGTTGGAAAAGTGCATCAAAAAAAAAGGGAGAAGGAAGAATTAAATGATTATCTAAATATACAAGTCACACTGTTGCTGTGTGCTACATTTAAGAATTTTGGGTTCCCGGCATTTCTACAGCATTTTTGGCTTTAAAATCCCATTAAGATTTTTTTTGTTGTTGTTGTTCCAGTAAACAAATACAGAAAGCAAACTGAAGGACATTGGGTCAGTCAACCTTTAACTGTGTCCACTTAACTTTTTATGAGTGCTGAACTACTTGCTGAAGTATTTCTAGTCTTCCCTTAAGGAGGTAATCATTGCTTTGGAGAGGCTGCAAACACAGTGAAAGAAATATGTGGATATTAAATCATCATTATTAAGTGTGCCAGAGGGAGAATGTGTGCATTGAGTCTCTTCATGATCTTGGTGCTGCAAGAATAACAAGTAGCATCATAATATTTACTGAAAAAAAATGGAAAAAGAAAGAAAAAAAAAACATGAACTTTGTTTTTCTGGCATTCTTCACAAGAACTAAGTCCCTTACAAATCATCAGCAAAAGCTATCACTGGTGTCATTTGGGAGCAGGAACATACTGTTAGTTTGGTTTATGACTGAAGATAAGTCATTGTCATCTTGATATAATATTATTATGTGGTGCCACTTTACAAGACTGTTCAAAAGCCGGTCCCAAACTGAGTGAAAAATAGAATGGCTCAGTGTCTATATAGTACATTGTTTGGATTAGATGGAACTTCTCAAATGAAGAATCTTTCCCTCCACTAGGAATATGCTGTGGTTTGTATTGAAAAGTGATGGGGAGAGATCAAAACTAAAGGAGTGGAACAGACAGGCTCAGAGGAGGCACAGAGTTTCAGCTTGTAAGAGATGAGGAATAAAGCCTAAGAGAGGCAAGTTGGCAGAATGTCAGAGAAAAAAAAAAAAAGTAGAAAGTCCTCGGAAGTACTTTTTTACAAAAAAAAAGAGACATTTGTCCATTCCTTTTAAAATGATTACAAATATAGCCAGAATAACACATTAAGATGGTGTTTTATTTCTGGCTACATTCACTGAGTTTTAAAACAAGATACTTTATAAGATCATAATCAAGGAAACTTAAGCTGTTCTAGGAAACCCAAGAAGTGATTAAGTAATGAAAAAGGTTTTGAAAGTGACACGTAGAAGATAAAGACAAATTCAGTAAATGTCCTAAAAGGTGATACTAGATTTTCGAACAGAAGATATGAGAAGAAATTTAAAGTTCCACATAACAGGAGAGCTCATTGAAGACTTGAAACTTGGAGTTTTTTTCTTCTAAGATTTGTTTCACTTGACTGCACAAAAAGTTACTTTGTGCTGTACTTTGTGTGCTGTGTTATGTGTTTAAGGACTTCGGACTCAGGATTTTTAAATGAGTTTGTTGGCGGGGGGGGGGTGAATGTAGGATGGCAAAGAGTAGCTGTCTGTTTTTGCTGAATAATCCCACAGAAATTATTTATGTTGATAAAGGTTTAGAAGAGCTGTCCAAAGAACCAGGTTGTTCTACCAACCTTCATCTGTGTCCTTTAATCGGATATTTACCAGAATAATGATATCCCAAAAGACTCTATGTTAATAACAACAGTAATGACAACAGCAACAGGAATGTTTTTTCCTCCATTGTGCCTCATTTTGCAGGGCTGATCCATATGGGAGTAAGGTACTTCCTATTTTGTGTCCTCTCAAGACACAAAAGTATTTTTGTGTTATTGCTAGTGGAAAAGCATATACATGTCACAACAACCAAACAAGTTGATTCCATGGAAATTCACCTTGCTCAAACCTCCATGCAGTCAGGTTTGGTGTAGAAATGGCAGGCTGGCAATGGTTCGTCCAGCTCCAGTTCTGTTCCTGCTCAGAGATGGATGCCACCTCTTCATATTCTTTTGTATTTTTCCTTCCTCTACCACTCACTCAGTGACTGTGGTATTGAAGGAACAGAGTCCTGTTATTTGTTATACTGTCTCTCTCTTCTTCTAGGGAGTTTCTTAGTTTTTTAAAGTTAAGTTCTATTTTATTCCATGCTGACATTTCTTTGAAGGCACGAGCAGCCTGTATGTCTCTAAGCATTTTTGTTGCTAGTGGGGAACTGATCAGGGCTCTCTGGACAGAAAGATATAGTGTAGCTAAATGTAGTTTCAACAGAAGTAGGGACTTTTAAAGCCTATTTTATCTTTCCTACTGATCTGAGAAATGACAGTAGTCTTTTATATGTGTCTGATTCAAATCACTTTCTTCCTAATAATCCATCTATCAAATGGAATTTCATTTATAACACAGGCAATACCAACTGCTGACACTTGTTCCATTTTCTTTTAGATGCAAAGAGTTTGGCTGAGATGCTTATGAGGTAAGAATAAATTTAATATTTATACCTCAAGGGAGGCAGTGGGGAGGATGGGGCCGGCCTCTTCTCAGTGGTGGCCACCGACAGAACTAGAGGAAACGGCCACAAACTGAAACACCAAAAGTTCCACAGGAACTTTAGGAAAAATTTCTTGACCGTGAGGGTGACAGAGCCGTGGAAGAGGCTGCCCAGAGAGGTTGTGGAGTCTCCTTCTCTGGAGACCTTCAAGACCCGCTTGGACGCAGTCCTGAGCCACATGCTGTAGGTGACCCTGCGTGTGCAGGGGGGTTGGACTGGATGATCTCTAGATGTCCCTTCCAACCTTAAGCATTCTATGATTCTATGATTCTATGAAATTGAAAATTATGTGTCAATTATGGAGTCATATTTAAAAATGATCATAGAGACAAAACCTCTCATGTATTCTTTCTCAAAGCACACCATTTGGCTATTTGTTAAGAATTAGGACACATCACTGGCTGGAAGTTGGGGAAACGAGATAATTCGTGAGACAGTATCTGTAAGGGAATGCAGTGATAAAAAAACAGAAAACTCTTATATTAGTAAATTAAATTACAGAACATATGTAGGTCCAGTTGGACATTTTTCCTATTCACAAAGATGTTTTCAAAATATACAGCATAGTAATTGCTCTTTGGAGATCTTGTGATTGAAGGCAGTTTGTGCCTCGAAGCAAGTATCTAAACTTTATATTTTTGTAATTCACTATTGCTAGCTGCTTTTACCCTAAGGTATGTGAGAGTAGGAAAATACATTTATTATTTTTCAGGTTTGTTCCATCAGATAACCATCCAGAAATCTAATTCTGTTGTCAAATTGCAAAAGAATGACTATTCTGGCATAACAATTCTTTCAAAGATGGAAATTTCATAGCATCAGTGTTTATTGTTTTGTCTGGGGAAAATATTGAACTTTATAACTGCTGCATATATTTGAAAGTGGGCTCACCAAGGGATTATCTCTGAGTTCAAATGAACCTTGGTTTGCTAGAAAATCTCTTCACTTTTAAGCAACGAATCTGAGAAAGTTATAGATATTTTACCAAATGAACTATACTCTAACCTCCTCACCCATGATAGACTTTACCTGCTATTGTAAGAATATGCTTATCCAGCACACGGTGACAGATGGATTTAGTGTAAACTCAGCTCTAAACTATCAGTCTACAAATACATCCAGATAGTCCCACCAATTTTAGCAAGTCGTAGCGTTTTCGTCTCTGGCTTAGAAACTCCTGCAAGCAGTAGGTTGCAGGCATAAACAGTGCCAAGAAGATATCTGTGATATCTTTTCATGTCACAGAAAATGACACAACGTATCATATGTGGTAAGTCTATTCTTTAAAGAAACTCATTATGGCATGAACTAAAACTCCTAGATCGCCATGTTCAGTCTCTCTTCTGGTAACCCACACACCTACACAAAACTGGTAAAGCTTACAGTGTCCTAAACCTGATTAGCTTTACTGGTCTTATCACCACTACTGGAAAGCCAATGCAGAATCTCTGATCATGAGAAAGCTCTGTCTACTGACATAAGGGTCTGGTTTTGACCTATTCTTTCCTCCGCCAATGCCGTCCTTCAAAAAAGCTCCTTTACCCACCCTTGCCTGAGCAGATCCAGACTTTAGCTGTAAGCTGGTTTTCTGAAGTCTGCCACTGTTTATTTTAGCTTTCATTTCATGAGCACTGAAATTTAATCAGTTTACTTTCCCCCATTCTCATTTATTTAACAACAAATCTTATTTTTTTAAAGACTCATATTTCATATACCTTTCCTAAAAGTGCAGAAAAAGGCAAATTATTAATAAAATCAGGGTTTGTAGGAAATAGGTGACAAGGCGTATGTTTTCAGGAGCCTCAAAGGTCTCAAAGTGATGCTGTTTCTGGGAGTCTGCTTTCCTGCTTTCCAGAAACTAAATGCTCAGTTACTTCTGATGCATTTGTGAAATATTGTCAGCCAAAAGCTGTGCCACCCACCATCACTAGATGTCTAGATGTTCCTGAAGATTTAGCATGTTAGTAAGTAAAGGATAATAAGCCCTCTCCAAAGCAGTGGTAACAGAAAGCTCTTGCTATTTTATATCCTTTAGATTTTACTGAAATGTTCTATGATAAAAATATCAAGAAAGAGGATATGTTGTAGGCTGTGCCTTGCCATTTAAAGTATTGGACAGGAAGCAGAAAAGATATGCTTCCCTGCCAGAAGGGAAGGGGGAGAACTTTGTGCATCCCCCCCTTTTAGGAGATTTTTTAGAGTGTGTGTAAAGAGAATTAAGAATGGAGCTTCGTTCTTTGCTTTGAAAGTGCCTGGATTCATCCGTTCAAGTCAAATGTCTGGGGAGCAGGGTAAACCCCAGTAGTTAGTTTATGGGAAATTGCACAGCTTGTTGCTGATACCCCGAATTATCAAATAAAAAACCCTACTGCAGTTTGAGTTCAGCTTTCTGATGTGCCTTTTGGGTGAAAGCATAGACCCAGCTAACTTTTTTTTGTGATAGCTCATGGCGAATTAGCATAGCAATTGACTCAGCTTTCTGATTTTGAATACAGAGAGAGGAATCTTTTCTCCATGAATAGCCCCCTGCCTGGCCTATTATTTACAAGATAAAGTTTTCCATATGTTTTTATCAGCCTAGACATCAGGAAGTAAAGAAGTACTCTGACTCTCTGCCAATCACTCAGAATGACTTTGGTTTTACAGGGCACCATGTTTAATCCCTTTACATAACAAGCTTGATAGGTTTAACTTTTTTTTTTAATTAAAGATCTAGAAAGATTATTTAAATAGAGGAGAATATGCACACTCTTTCAAAATATATTATACACTGAGCTTTCTTTAGAAAAAAAAAAAAAAAGATATCTATCTACAGACTGTGAATAAAAGTTTTACTAGATCAGACCCAAACATCTATGTACCCCGGTATTTGTCTTTTGCAGTGGGCAAAAGCACGCACCTGGGTAAAATAAAAGACTACAACAAGAATATACTTGCTCATTCCCCAGACAGACTCTCCAGTCTAGAGATTTGGAGCTGAGAGATTTATTGAACCAGAGGGAATGATCTATATTATGCACAGATCGTTACAAAGTCTGAAGGGCTTTATATAATAGTAGCCATAGCACACATTCAATTAAGTCCTAGAATTTTATGTCTGTAGATTAAAGAAAATATAGCTGGGCATGTTTTCTCCCTTTAAAAGAAACAATGTTTGGAATTCTCATCCAACATATTGTTGTGTGCCTGGATTTTTCTAGGTTAGAAAATATTTGGACACCAAACTTCAAAACTGCAATCCTAAAAATCTCTGCTTCACTGCCAAGTCCAAGAGGCACTTAATTACTGTTGGCACTTTAGGCTGTTTCACCTTAAAAAGTTAAGCTATTGTAATCTGCAGAAAATAATTCAAAGTTCATTGAGCCAGAAAGAGATATCATTCTAAAATGCTGGAGCCAGTTTGCTACTGTCATTGCCTATTTTGTGCTTGGACACTCCATGTCACCATGCTGCTGGTCAGATAATTAATTAGGCCGGCAGGAAGGAGGAATGATATCACGCAAGACAATATAAAACTTTTAAATTTAGGGAATTTTCCTGAATACAGAGTTCTGCAGTTCAGTTCTGGCTTGAAGGACTTTCCATGTATTTTGCATTAAACCATTCTTGGAGCAAATTCTGGAATTCAGAATTCTGTCTTTGCAGTCATACAGTCACAAACATGGGGAATTGTCCTCTTGCTTTCTGTCATAGTAATTTTTCCTGCACAGTTGAATACTTTGCAAGAATGCAGAATATTCATACTGCCAAAAACCTGCTAAATTTATCAGGGTTTTACTTCTCTGCAATTCACTATGTAGTGTGATCACTCTGCCTCCTGCATCCCTGGTGAGTGGAAGAGGAGGAGTAAAGGCACACTTAGTGGACTCAGTTCTGGATTGCACAGATTATATACATACATGATCAAATATATCCAGTCATTATTGGTTTATTGATTGTTGATTGAATCTGGATCTCCACAAATTCAGTTTTCTACCTGATCACAGGTTTACTGCATGGCAACTCCAGTGCATCCTGACTGTTCAAGGGTCTGTTTTGAGGCATATATCAGATTTATCAATTTATGATTCTTTAAACATTTCAACAACTTGCATGGAAAACAATAGAAGAGTGGTATCTAACCTGTGCAGAGACTTCAAGAAAGTCAGTTTTGCAGAATATTTCTGCATTTTAGGATCCTAAATGTCCTTGAATATTTATGTAGTTAATAATACACGTTGACTAATATTCTCCATTGATTGTTTATGGAGACAAATCTGGCAACCCTGGGTAGCTCTCCTGGTATTTTGTTTTCATAATGATTAAACAAGGCACCAGCTGTAGACTGTTCGAATGTATTTTCACTACCTATGCTATCAGGGCTGCAACAAGGTGACAATCTGCCAGATAAGTGCACCCATGTACCTTATCAATCCTACTGGCTTTTTTGGATTTAAGGTAGGATTACTCGCTGTTGTGTGACAATGAAAATTCCTCTTAAAAAGGGCTCTAGGAGAACCCTCAAACATGGGCTCCATAGGTCTTGATCACATAGAGACATCACAGGAAATTAAGGAAAATTATCTAGAGATGTGATCTCAACACACGTGTCTCAAAGTGCATTTAACTGCTGTGCAGAGGTCCTCACTCAGAAGAGACGTGAGTTTATCCTCAACCAGTTTAATAGTCCTCTGATGATTTCATAAATAACAATAATTCATTGCCAAGGGAGGATTAAACTGAATGATTTACAGCTACTTTACACCATAAAATGAACTGCCATTTGGATTTTAAAGCTCTTTGATGTGTGAATATTAGGAACCAGCCCATTAGCTGATTTGCCTTAGCTTTCCTTTAGCCTCCCTGCATAAACATGTATTTGCAAATATTTTATCTCCTCCAAAGAGTAATTACATGTGAAGAGCAAAAAGTTCCTGGAATTTTGGTACAGTCTGAGGATTTTTTGATGCAAGGTCTATACTGGAAATGATTATAACACTCAGTTTTACTATCCATTTTCATTTGCTTTTGGTAGACAGCTCATTTAAGAAGTAATTTTCTGGTACACAAACTTCAAAATGAAATTGTTTCAATTTGTATGACTATACAGTAATTGTTTTATATTCCTTTATTTTTTTCCTCCAGATTATTACATCAATAATTTAGAAATAATCCATGAATGTAAATAAGACTTGCAATTTCTTTGTCTTGCCAGGACAGTGGAACTAAAAGCTTTATTTATTTTTATTCAATTTATTAGTATTAATGCAATTCCTAGTTATTAATTTTTTAAAATTTATCAATTTCACTGATATTTGAAATTTATCTGGCAAAAAATAATGCCTACAAGAAATTACTACAAGACAAAATTTTCTTTCCAACTTGTTTTATTTATTTATTTATTTATTTATTTATTTGTTACATATTTCTTTACTACACTCATGAGGAATGAAAGAAGAGACCAGACTTACAAAGCATGTTTATCAATTTCATTATGTCACAACACATGAAGAAAAAAGTATGAAATTTTCAGCAAATCCCTACTGAAAAAGAATTAGAATGCCACCACCAGGCATTCATTAACTGCCTTGTTAGATGCTCTAAGTTAGGGGAAAACAAAATGTATGAGAATTTTTCTTATTGTGGTTATTCTGCTTTTAGATTGAGCTGGATGGATTTGAAATGACAAGGTGTTTAAATACCTTACTTTTCTTTTGTTTTTAGCAAGAATACCAGGACATCAGATACACTTAATAAGCAGCAACAGACGCTGAGGATGCACATAGACATTCCCAGAGCACAGCTCCTGATTGAGGAGAGGGACACGATGGAGACCATTGGTAAACTCTCACTGGGCTTGTTTTCGTTGATTTCTGTAGCAGGAAGTTTAGGTGGGGTTCTTTTACTTCACCCCTTTTCCCCCGTCCAACACACAAGCGAGAAGAGCTATGAGGTCATTTATCACAATTGAATAGTGAATTATTTTCCTCTCCTTTAGATCATTTTCCTCCGTAAGCTGGAGTTGCAGTAAGTAGTTGCAGTACTTAAAATAAAGCAAGACAGCAGGAAAATGAAGCTGGTGGAAAGAAGTGCTTGAAGAAAATGGAAAAGGAGACTGGCAGTTTTCTTATTTTCAACTTGATTTCTTTTTTGGCTTTGACTAGACAGTTTGATCATTAGTATTACTTAAGAGAAAAATGAAATTTTGACACTACAACATTAGTATTAAGGCCTTGCAACAGGTATCCTCTAAAACCATACGTTATATATCCTATCCACCTGCTTATATCAAATGGTATCCTCTATTTATCCAGTTTGATCTGTTTTTAACTTTTGTGCATCCATGCAAATTTTAGATTGAAAACACTGCATGTGCCAGATAACTAGATTTCTTGTATGGCTGGCACATAGCTGAAATGTCTTGAAAATGGTCTTGTTTATTTGTCTCAAAAAAATTCAACACAAGATGCCTGGAATCTCAACAGAATAAAAATACAAGATGATCTCATGACTGTGTGAGTACACACTGCATCAGGAGCTTCCAAAAATTATTGATCTGGTTGTACTTCTGACTTTTTGATTGAGAAAAATCTATGTAGAAGAAGAGAGGACATGGCTGGTGCAGCCTTGGCAAGCCAGGAGGAGCACAGGGCGTCTCTGGGTCCCCTGACCATGTCACACCAGGGTACACTTCACAGTTTACAGCAGTGGATTTGAAGGAGAGACTAACATTTCCCCTGAAGAACAGACAGTTTTATTTTTATTCTGGTTTGAGCTTCCTAAAGTTTGCTTCTGTGATGCAACATTTTGTGCCAAGCTTCATCCTCAAGACAATCTTTGCTTTAGATTTACAGTTGCTGGGCAATAGGGGTTTATAGTGGAAATACCTTTAGTGCCTTAACTATAGCAATGTGATCAGTGCCTTGGTAATAGCCTGCACTACACAAAGTCAGTCAGAGTAAGCAGGCACTTTGGCAGGCTTTGACATAGTTTACTGCCAAGAGGCTTTATTCTCAACCTGAATAAGAGCTCATCTTTTGCCAGAGACAGGCTAATTTGATTTCATAATGCTCATTCTATTTATGGCCTTCTTTGGGTAAAAAATGCTAGTTATGATATTGTGCAGAACTGTTCACATTAATGGTCTCCCGTCAAGTTATAAGAAATGGAATGTCTAGAAGAAGTGGATCAGCCTCTGCTGACTAATAAATGTGCAGAAGCCCCGTTTGTGTTGGTCCACGTAGAAATATATTGCAAAGCTATACAGGATAGCATAATGGGAAGTTTTCATGGCTTTTATTGCTATTGCAAATAGGTGAAAAAGACTGAAAAGAATGCAAAAGAAAGTCTGATAGTCTGATTGCACGAAACTAGTTGTTCCACTAACACAAAGTTGGCAGAAGATTTTTTGCTGTTTAACCTCCTGCAATCAAGTGGGCTGCATACTCTCTCTGGATTCTTTTTTGGAGAGACAGAAATACAACTGCGATTTGATCTGAAAAAAATTAGCTAAGCACAGGGAGCAAGGTCTGTGCGGAATTTTGGTTAATATATCCCACTCTGTACAGAAGTAATAAGCAGCAAAGCCATGCAGCAATAGGAGTCACTGCTCACCTTTTCTTTCCAGTCCTTCCCAAGGTCCAGTTTCATCTCCTGCTGTTCTTTTGCATTGAAGGAAAGCCCACAGTCATCAGGACTGACTAGTTTGCAAGAAACTTTTATCACTTGCATTTAGGCTTCCCAGGTCTTCTGTTTTGCACCTATTATACTGAGATTTGTTGCAGGAAGACTCTTTGGTGCAGAGAGAGCTGGTAGGGCTTAGCCCTTAGCTTGTAGAACAGTAAACACTAAAATTAGACTTAGTTTCGCCACAAGAATTATTTGCCTGCCTTCACTAGGAGCCTTCAGGTGCTTAAAGCTAAGCAGGTCCTTAAGAATACTCTTTGGTCATGGCCATCATTCTGCAATGTTCTGATTATGGGGAAGAAAGCTGACTAGTAAAGGACACAGCTATTATCTAACAGCCTCCTTTGGAGAGGATGTCGGTGATATCACCAAGGACCTCACTAATAATGTTAACAAAAAGAAAAGAATTGAGTATGTTGCTGGAGAGCACAACTGAGTTCCTTGAAAATGAAGAGGGAGAAGGCAGTGTTTAAACAGTGAAAGAGGAGGAGGTAGTTAGTGCCAAAAATAATTAGGCACAATTGAGTTTTTTTGGAAGGACGCTGAATTGCTTGTTGTTGTTGTAGATCTGTAAGATGAAATAAAGACATGTAAGATACAGTTATTCCTTAGTTATGTGTGAACTTAGAAAGTGAACGCAGAAGTTCCAAACTGCAGTGCACCTGTAAAAGCCATCTAAAGTCTTGCAAAGACCGGGGGATGGCAGTTTCATGGTGGAACCAAGATAAAAAAAAAAATCTGGGGACTTATTTTGTGTTCTGAAGACAAAAGTGAAATTTGCAATTCCGTATTTGTATTTTATGTCTTGTTTTGTTTTTCTTACTTATAGATGACAGATCAACTGTTCTGCTAACAGATGCTGACTTTGGAGAGACATCTAAGCAGAAGTCACTGACCGTTACTCACACAGTACATTACCAATCTGTGTCACAAGCTACAGGACCGCTGGTGGATGTTTCTGATGCCCGGCCAGGAACAAGTAAGCGTATAAGAGAATATATTACCTGGAGAGGAGAACGCTATAACAAAAAATGAATATTTGGCTCCTGCGTTTACATTCTCATTCTTTTTTGTTTGTTTGTTTGTTTCTTCAATCTGAGAGTTTTGAGAAATCTATTTAAGTCAGCAGAGAACAATTGCATTTCTGATTCAATATGGTAAAAAATTGCATATGCATCTGAAATGTAGGTGTAATTTGAAATAATTCCTACTTGACTTGACTACAGGAAATGCATGCTAAATTTTAGTTTCTAGAATTTATTGAGTGAATTAACTTAATGGCTTTTAATGCCTAATTTTTTTTTCTTAGTGATCAATCTTTATTGTATTTCAAAATAAATTTTCTATCCTTACTCCTCCATCAGGAAAGAAATACATTTCTGATGATTGCTTTTTTTGAAAAAGTTGTATTTCTACTTTTAGTTATTATAGTAAATTACTCTTCCCAGATATCTTCCTGCTGAGTTATTCTTATAATGATTAAAATGCTATAATAAATACAGCACTGCAATCCATTATTTTTAATTTCTCTCAAGCTTCTCTGCCATATTTTTGCAAATGGAAGAGAAATTCACCAAATCTAAGGAATACTCATGAGGTAGGAATATTACAGGAGTGTAGTTCACTAACAGTGCAAAATTTCTAAAATCTTTCAGATTATCTCTATTCCATACAGTTTCAGAAGTAGTTTACTTGGTGAGTAAGATAAGCAACACTAAGTTGCACATCATTTGGAATGCAGATTATTTGAGAAATCTTCATTTTATCTTGATTTTCAGCTAGTCTTTTTAAATCATTGATGCTATAGTCCTGACCTTGCCGATTTTCTATTTCTGGGCAAGTTTTAAGTTGTGATTAGTTGTTTCTTCAAGACTCAGTTAATACCATCATTGATGCTAAGGGTACTAAAGAAAGGATTGTCTTTTTAATCTATAGACCATTATGCCACTTGAATTAGAAGAGCTAAGGTACAACATTTGTTTTCTCTCTGGTTAGTTTGGTAAGAGTAAAAATATCATCCACTTTTTATCATATTGACAGTTTGGGATTATTTGAGTAAGCAATGGACTCTCCATTGTTTTCAAACCTTAGCATTTTTAATAAGGAAAGGGGTAGCTCACCCAAATTGCCTGGTTGTCTCATATGAGAGTATTTTAGTGAGCCAGCATCTTCCATTACCAATCACTCTTCTTTGTGCAGTTCTGTGCTTTGGATCACTGAAGTCAACAATAGACTCCCCTCACATTAGCACAGGGATTTAGCACAGGTCTGAGGGTAAGATCTGTGTCGAACCTGGCTTTGGAGACAGAAATCCACCGTTCATGTTACCATTCAGTAAAGATCTGATTGCAGCACTGCAATCAATGTTGAGTTGAAGACTTCTGGGTGAAGTTTGCTGAATTTAAGACCCTGATTTTTTGATAGAAGCTGGGCCATAGGATTTTGACAAGAGTCACTTCTTTCTCTGTTAAGAGGAAATTGATGTCTGGCTGTTTGTGCAGGATGCGCAGCTCAAAGGCTGTCCCTCTCCCCGTCACTCTGAGGGTCTCTGAGAGCTCCCACACCCTGAAATGTCAAATTGCCACAACAGCCCTGAAATGTCATCTAATTCTTTTATACTTCTTTTCAAGAGAGGTATGCTCTAACGTACCTTCCTCTTGCTCACCTCAATCTCTATGTTTCTAGCTGCATTGCTCTCATAGCAAAGGCACCAGGCGTGTGCTGCTTCCCATTGCATGGGCAGCTGAGCTCTCTGGGTACGTGGTGCAGAGCTCCTTGAGCAAGCAGTGCAGCTCATGCAGCCCTGCTGCTCAGCACAGGCTCAGGGGGGCGGCCCTGCCCTGCGGCGTGCTGAAAGCAGGCTCCCTGTGTCTCTGGAACCGTGAGAGAAGACTGCGTGACTCACTGCCCTAAGGCCTTCTTGGAGCCCAGCCATCTTCTCCAAACAATCCAAAGGAAGAACGTAGAGAAATAAGAACATCTTTCTTCTCAACTAGGTGATACCAAAGATGTAAGCCAGGGTTCTCACTTCTCTGAAAAGGGAAGTGGAAAGAAGGAAGCTAGAAAGCAGGAGAATGGAAAGCCTCTGGCCTAGAAGGAGGGGATGATGCCTTACAAGGCCGAGCTTGGATCTGCCCCTGCAGGATACTGCCCCTCATACTGCAGGATGGTGGGTTAAACATAATGGGAAGTGGGGCCATCCAAGCAGTAGAAGTCTCCCCTGGACTCTGCTACATTTTCTAAGAAGAAGTGGTCACTGCTGAGCAGTGGAGGTTGTAGTTTGTCCTTCAGCCCAGGCCCTTCACCTAGGAGGCTGCTGGCGATTTGAACAACTGTGAATACAGCATGAAGAGTAAATGTTGTGTGCATGCAACAGTGTCTGTTCTGCAAGTGGGATAGCATCTTCTGCATGCAGTTGGATTGCCTCCTGCCTTGTGCAGCAGCAAGGAAAGTAGCACTGAATTTTCCCACTGACACCTTAAGTCTGTCCTTAGCGTCCTCTTTCCAAGCAGGCAGCAGGCTCACTTGTGGCTACCAAAGAGCCACACACTGGCTTTCCAGAGCTGGTACAATTAGTGGTTTATACTGACAGATGGGTCACTTTGGGCCAAATGTTTTTTTGGATCATATTCACGTGCTACTGCTATCTGTTGCGCTACTGGAAGGATTAATGGCACTGAGTTCATATTTTTCCGTTGCTGTGATGGGCAGATGTGAAATAGGAGAGGGAACAGGCCATAGTTACTCTCTGTAAATGAGTAACTTGTTCCTTTGAAGCAACAGGATACAAATGCTTAATAGGGAATGCTTATGCAGAAGCAATGCTCAGAGTCATTATCTGGGTATTGTTTTCTCTTTAAATTACTTCTCAAGTTTCTCACCCCAAAGAGTGACATGTCACCATTTAAATATGAAAGAATATTTGAGTAGTCTTGAAATTTTTCATTTCTAACGCTCTTATTCTCTATTGTTTGTAATATCATTTTAGAAACCTATAAGGGAAAACTTTCAGTGCTGTTTTAGTCACTTTCTGTTTGTCAAATAATGATTTTCCTATTCTACCAGCTTTATTAGGGAATTCAAGCCTCACTTTTACAGAAGAATTTCTGATCATTAACAAAATCAGAGAGGTCAATTTTGTTAGATATTGCTGAGTAGCAGATGATTTCTTAATGTTGAGGAGATTTTATTTATTTATTTATTTATTTTAATCAAACTATCAAATCTTTAGCGATGGGTTACTATTGAAAATCCAAGGACATGAATATAGGTTATATAGGAATATAGGTGGATTAGGAATTGGCTAGATGACAGGGCTCAGAGGGTGGTGATCAGCGGTGCAGAGTCGAGTTGGAGGCCTGTGGATAGCGGTGTCCCCCAGGGGTCAGTCCTTGGCCCAGT
>VZSV01000097.1:2016228-2071152 GCA_013398735.1 Nothocercus julius
TGGACGCAGTCCTGAGCCACGTGCTGTAGGTGACCCTGCGTGTGCAGGGGGTTTGGACTAGATGATCTCTAGATGTCCCTTCCAACCTTAAGCATTCTATGATTCTATGATTCTATGATCTTACATTTTTGGTTACCTGCTGAATTAAATACAAAATCTGTAGCTGATTTACCCTAATATGGTAAAATTATTGGTAACATGCCCAGAATAGGAAATTATACCCACACATTTCCAAGCAATCTCATGTCACTCCCTCCAATGTATTTTTACAAATTGAGAGCAGGTGATGGTGTAAGAGGTTTCTGAGAACGTATGTAGACTACTAATTTAGGCTAGAATTAGTGTGCAATGCGGTGTGAAATTCCTGATGAGGTCTACCTGCCATATGCTCTTTTGGATCTTGAGGTAATGCTGGAGAACTGGTTACGCTTGGAGTAAAGAGATAACGAACCAGTGAGAAATACATGTCAGCAAGAAGTTGGCTGAGTCCCTCCGCTCCTTGTACTCCTTTTAAAATGTATGGTTCTATTAGAAAGAAGGTATTTCAAATAAATACTAGCTGCTCTGTACTAAGCTGTAATTTCACTCTTCTGTTTTTCTCACAAAGAACACTTTTTTAACTTTTGTTGGGGGGGGGGTATGGCCATGATTTCAGTGGCTACAGGATGTCTTCCATTGCCTATTCAAGAGCCTAGTGGCACAGACTCTTTCTGTTACCCATGACAGATCCGACCACGAGGAGGAGCGCAAAAACCGGCCCCACTGCTCGCAACCGCTACGCTAGCCAGTGGACTCTCAACAGACCTCACCCCACCATATCAGCCCACACTCTCACCACGGACTGGAGGCTGCCCACCCCAAGACCTACGGGATCAGTGGACAAGGAAAGCGACAGCTACAGTGTCAGTCCCTCACAGGACACAGGTATGTTGCTCTCTGCAGAGCCGCTCTGTGGAAATGGGGCAGCTGCAAAACATACCCATCCTCCAGTTTACTTCTTTGGTTCTTGAATTAGGTGCTGCTATTTATTCCTTGATGGGAGGTTTTCATACACAATATGTAAGGGGCTCCACAAGTGCACACAGTTCTAATGATAGCAAATACTGGGCCCATGATTTCTCTTACTGGACATATGCTCTGGAGACCTTCGAAGGTTTTATTGGTAATTTTTCTGGTAGAGGAAGTGCTGTACTTCCTGAATCCGAATGAAAAAGTAGGAGATGTATGAAATGGCATTGACCAGGAAGGGGCAGTATTAGCAACCAGAAATATGCCTGAGTCAAAGGTGGAATGGTTTTAAGCTTGGAGCAATACAGAGGTAAGTCCTTTCTATTCCCCAGCAGTGTAATATATGTTCATAAGGGTTCATTCTAACCAGAAAAAAAGGAGAGGGAAAAAATCTGGAATAGAGGTTCAAGCCCAAATCCATTCATACTTCTGAATGCTATAGCAGCTAGCTCTGAGTTTCCCGAGAAACAACATGGGCTTTATTCCTTTAGACAGTAACTGGAGAGACACTCAACATATATTCTGCTTTCAGTGTTAGACTGTCTTTCATAACTTCCCATTATAAGTGCAATTGTCACTGAAAAAGTAAAGCTTTCTGTTTCTGTCCTACACCGAACAAGTGACAAAACATATATGGCACTTAAATGAGTAAATGATTAAGCAGAAGAATAGTCACAAAGCAAATCTAATAAAATCTTATTCAATGATACATCTGACAGGAGCAAATTCTAGCTTACATCAGGAGGCGCTACCTGTACTCTACCCTGATAGGGAGCTAAAAACAGAGCTCTCCTGGGATAGCTACATGTTAACTTTGACAAACTGCCAAAGCAGTGGGTGTGCTTAGCCTTCTGCTATGAAAATTATTGACTGTGTTTATTCTCTGTATAAGAACGTGCATTTGACTTACCTTATATCCAATAGTATATGTTGAAGTTCTCATCCTTTCAGAACTCCTCCTCTTAAAATTGCTGTGGCATCTAACCATCACTTAACATGCACTGTGTAGCATGTTGTGTCAGAACCTGCCTAGCTTTGCTTTCATTATTGTAACTACAGGCTAAATAAGTAAAATCAAATCATGTGAAACTTACTTCACTGGATGAGTGAACACAGAATATAAAGATTAGTATATGTTATTGAATTAGGAATCAAGTGATGTTTCTTCTGATATAATGGATTCATTATTCATACTGATAATGATGTTTTCTGTTCTTTGGAAGAACATTTTATCTAATAATGAACAGATTCAATCCCCTGCCACTGCCCCCTTCCCTCTCCAAAAAAAATGACCGTGATGACCTATGGATGGGAGCTTTGGGAAGCTCCAGAAAAGTCCAAATGATCCTGTCATAAGCTAATGATAATTAGGAGAGATGGAAAAATAGAGCTGTATATACACATTCCTGCTTGAACACCATACAACTTGTCTCCATAGAGTGGTGCCACTCAACAGATATCTCTATCCAGCTTCATGCTGCTGGATATGAACTTTATCCTGATTTCTTTATATATAAAGATCATTAAGTCTTAAGGGTTCACTGTAATAGCCATGCAGATATAAATAGCAAATGTTATCTAAGAAACCTTATTATGGTCAGTCTGCATTTCAGGTGCACTTGCATATGTTCCAAGATTTGGTCACCCAAGGTTATTTTATTTGATGGACAAGTATCACTGGGGGTTATATTTCTCATTCTCTAGTGAACTTTGGAAAGGGCAGGGAATTAGATTTGCTATGTGGTTTAATAGAAAAACTGCATATAATTTTTAGGCAGGTTTCATCCTATATTCTAACGCAACTGTTTTCCTAGATGGTGTCTGCCCTTAAACACACACACACTGATTATTATAATTGATATTTATATCAATATTTATATCATGATATATATTATGCTTTTGAAAGATGCTCAAGATAGGATTTCTTGTGGCTAAAAGATACCTATACTATACTACTTGGTTTCTAGTAAGTATAATCTCAGTACTTAAGAAGTTTTTAATTTCCAGCTAACTCCCATAATAGATGTAGCCAGATTACATGCTCAGGGATCAATCAAACTAAAGTGTGTATCTGATCATCTCTGCAGTATGGGATTCAGATTTCTCAATCTAGTTCTCGTGGTTGATATGCGGCAGACGATATTTCTTAGCAATGCTGCACAAGATTTACAAAACAATAGTTCTAATCATACAAGAAATGTATTGCAGCCGTCCATATCTGCATTCATAAATAAGTTCAAATATTTTAACTGAAGGCTGTTAGACATTTTCTGATTAGATTAGATTTGATCAAGTTCATCTTCGGCTTAGATGAACCTTCACCAAATTCAGGTCTTGAGCAGATCCTTTCTGGAATACTGGCTGATCTCTCCAGGGCATGGGGATGGGGTCTGAGTGGCTGAAGATCCTAAAGTTCATGAAGCAAACTGCGACCCCTGCATGACTCCAAAAGCTTCAGACACCACTTTATGGCACTGAGCAGATGCAGCTTTCCAGGAGTTTCCAGTTCACCAGAAGTTTGGAAAAAGAGTGACTTGGTCTGATTTACAGATGTTTTCTATAAACAGAAACTGTGCTCAAGTTTGGTCAGCTCAAAATCTTAAGCAAGTTTCAGCATATTATAGAAATACTTGTCATTTTAAATAATGCATGGTGCATACAAGAGGCAGGAGTGTTGTTCTTTGTGTACAATGAAAACTGATACAAGGATTCTAGCACACAATAAAAATGATAAAATATAACAATAACAACAGAATTGCCTCTGGCTGCTATAGGATTCCCATTCTTATGAACTAGCTATTACAGTGTGGCTGGTTATTGAACATCACCAATTATGTCTGGAATCGTACATATCTTGTAAGAAAACATGGCTACGGCCTGAGGAATTTTTGAAAGTCTTCCCACTCTTCCAGTCCCTTGAAGTAGAAGTGTGACAGATGTAACAGAGTGGGGCTTTTTCTCCCTAACTACATAGAAACCACTGCTGTATTTCCAGAACGCTTTTTAATCTACCAGTGTCCATTTTTATCTTCAAGAATAATAATGCTAGTTTAAGAAATGTTGACATTCTCAGCAAGTCATTGTCAGGAAAGAACTGCTCGTAGGTCAGAAGAGCCTATGTGAAGCCCCAATTAGCTTCAGCAACACTGAAAAAAAAAATAATAACACCAGGCTGGTAGCTACTAAACAATATTGCATTCTTACGACAATTTGTTCCATATGAAAAGAGTTGGTATTTTGCATAATGTCTAGACCAAACATCAATGTCTCAGAGACACTGCCTTTGTATTTGACTTTTTTTCCTTGGGCCTTTCTCAGCAGAAAAGCATAAGATCGAACAGAAAATGAACTATGCTTTTTCACCTAGTGATAATCTCTCAGAAATATATCTGAGATACAGGACAGAACAAGACAATGTAAGAAACTGTTTCTGGTTTTGCTAAATCTGATTAGTGGATTTCAAACACTTCTAAAGCATTTTGTTTTTAATAAAATGATTTTATTTTGTGCAAAGAAGTCACATTTTCATTGGATTAAAGGTTAATTCTTCTAAATATCCAGGTTAATATTGAGTCATATACTGCTACCAGAAAAGGGCTGTACTTTAGCCTATCCATAATTATCAAGTAACTGAACAAAATAAAAGTTTTTCAAGCATCTATAGTGAAGCAGGTTTATTTAAATCAGCTAGGTAATTTCAAGAATCCTACATCTCATTAAGAAACATTGTCATGTTCATAACGTTTCCATTACTTATGTGTGTGTTTAGATCGAGCAAGAAGCAGCATGGTCTCCACAGAAAGTGCCTCCTCAACATATGAAGAGCTAGCAAGAGCGTACGAGCATGCGAAAATGGAAGAGCAGCTGAGACATGCCAAGTTCACCATTACCGAATGCTTCATATCAGACACATCGTCGGAACAATTAACGGCAGGGACTAATGACTACACAGACAGTCTGACCTCAAGCACGCCATCAGAATCGGGGATTTGCAGGTTTACTGCATCCCCTCCCAAACCTCAGGATGGAGGGCGAGTGATGAACATGGCAGTTCCAAAGGCCCATCGTCCAGGTAAGAAGATAGAGGTAACATTTTGGCCTTTGGGGTGAGCTTTTTTGGCTACTTAACAGGAGAGGGTATATCACAGCGAAGAAAGAAGGTGCTCAGTATCTCCTGTAACTAGTAACAGTGATAACTATCTTTCATCCTAGCTTATACTGTATTTGAGTAAGTCTATTCTCCCATAAACAGAAACAACTTGAAATTTAAGAACAGAAGGGGACCATTTAGGCCATCAAATCTTTTCTTCTACAATGGCATCCATCAGGCCATAGGCCCATTTGGACTAAACAAGACCATATGTGGGTACATATGCTTGTCTCCAATTCAAACCACGCACTAGCAAAATCTGTCTTACAGCAGTACTTTCTGCCTGAGAGCAAAGACTTACTAGCAGAAAGCTTCCTAAAGACAAGCTGTATAAAACATACTGTCCTTTCTGCTTTGTGGCTTGTAGAAGATGTTATATCCCTTTGATGATGCTGTTGAGCTCTTTGACATCTCTGAATATCAAGATAGGATTATCAGGGCAAGGTAAGGATAAAAATGGAGACAATTAACACAATAGCTCAAAGAATATGGAACCTTCTGCCTTCAAATATATCTAAATCCGCCACAGCTTCTTACTGCCTGAAGGTGCTTGAGGGACATTGACCTTTTGGGTCAATCAGAGAATGCTATTGTAGTGATACTCTAATGCACAACATCAAAAATAGATTTTTTGTGAGACTGAGTACAAATATGTCTTCTGAGTACAAATATAAAGTACAAATATGTCTTCTGAGTGCAAATATAAAGTCTTCTCAGAAGATTTGTCTTTCTGTATTAGAGAATACATGATATCACACAGTGGGGAAGTACTCATATGGGAAAATGAGAAAGAGATACAACTATATGTGTTTGCTGTAAACATAATACAGTTTATTATGATAATTTTTTATATCTAGTAGATACATTTGCCATAGTCAGTGAGGCTATTTATGTACACAGCAAATAGTCAGCAGTACTTATATATGTAAAAAAGAGTAGTGAGTATGGTCTTTTGTTTAATATACAGTGTCAGTGGGAAAAAAAAAAAAAAAAAGAGTTGTTCTTAGGAGAGAGGAAGGGAAGATAGCCAGTGGTGTCAGAAAAGGTTGTCAGAAAAGGATCCAACACTGAAAAAAAAACTTAAAGGATTTTTCAAAAAAAAAAAAGTGCTAGGAGAAGAACACAGCATGCAGCTGAGAGAAAGAGAGAACATTATAATAGACAAGACAGGAGATTACTGCATCATACAGATAAATAAGGGAGGAAATAAGTAGGAAATAATACAATAAGATATCTAACTGATTCCTGTGTAGCCACAGAATAGAACCAAAATGCAGGAGCTGTAGAAATAGACACAAATAATTTTCATCTCTATCTCTAAAAAAAAGTAAGGAGAATATTTGCAGCTGCTCTACTAAAAAGAAGCATCCATGTTCACAAGTAAGTCAAAAATGCAGGCATCTCCCTCCAGTTAGTCAACAAATGTTTTTTGCTGTTTTACTGTTACATTTTTACTGTAAAATGTTAAGAAACATTTGTAAAATGTTTCTTAAACAAATGGGTTATCTCTTTCTTCCAAGTACTTTATTTATGCATATGTAGTTTTTGAAATATTTTAATATATTCCATATAATGATGATCTTCTTTAAAGCATACAGCACTTAATTTAATCCCTGCTCTTAACTTACAAGCTCCTGGGGTTAGGACATCATCAAAGCTCCATTAGCAAATTGCAGATTGGTAGCCATCTTTAGCTCTTTTAGTTAAAATGCCTTGATTTTGTACCGATTTTTCCTGATTGGCTTTAACTTTTTTTTTTGCAGTAAGGAGATGAAATATGCCATGTACATGATAATTAGCTCCAATACCTTGGAAAAGAATTTAATGTTCCAGTGGAGCAACTTGCATGTTGCCTCATAAATTTTGAGTGATAAATTTTGAGTTCTTAAGGAATGCTTTATGGGGAGCTTTAAAGAACATATGGATAGAAATAATCTTCAGTATTAGCAGACAGACCAGTACTGTTGGTGTTCAAATCAGTGAGGAAAGACATACAGTGCCTATTTCTTCTTTCACCCACAGCTTCTGAAATTCTGTAGAAGTTATTAATAATTCAAACATGATAATTTAAAGTTATCTGTGCATCTGGGGATTTAGAGAAGAAATAATAAAGAAATAATAAAGGCATCATTTAGATGAAGTAGATGAGAACGTCTAAGATAGACTGACTGTGCTTCTTTAGCCTGTCTTTTTACTTCTTTGAATTCAATCTTTTCTTTCAAGATACTTTTACCTGTCTGTTTTCACAATGCTTAGCTCTTTTTTTCCCCCTACTTGATCTCTTTTCTTGTATAATGTCATTTTCAATAACCTATGCCTCCTCCTATCTAATTTCCAACCTCAATTTTAAATCAGAGTCCTGTAATGCTATCACCTGCTGCAACTTCTATTGTTGCAATAAAGTTTTAGGGATCTGCAAGAAATAGCATTTGTTTTTTCAAAATGTTCCCTAACAATCATACAAGAGTCTCAGACAGGTTATAACATTTGGAAAACTGGGACATTCTGAAAATAAGTATCCAAAGGTAAGGCCCTTGTTGCTACCATAAAGGTTTGCAAGCAAAATGTTAGACCCACTGAAGATTGCTTTCAAAAGGCCTTCCTGTGAGCTTTTGAGGTCTTCCTGACTTTGTGGCTTGATTATTTCCTTGCTTTTCCTTAGCATTCCTCAGGACTCTCTTTAATCTGTAAGGTCAAGCCTGCCAATTAGGTTATCTGCTTTATCCAAGAGGTAGCATTTGAGACCTCAGGTTATTCCACACTGAGATTTCTGATTAGGAGTAGGAAACTAAGTACTTTTTGGTTGGAGGAAAAAAAAAAAAAAAAGTGTCACCAAAGATTCAAGGAGTTGTATTCTGGGGGGTGAAATCATCCCCGTGTAATGTTCCCAACTTTCTTAACCCTTTCATTCAGAAATAGAATAAAACTTTTGTGTCTTCAGAGACCTCATCAGCTGGAATTAAATTTGGATGGTTCATCAGATGTCTAGGCAAGCTTAGTAACTGATCATTTTAGTACTCTATGACTTAGAACTGTCTTTTCAGAACTTCCTCACATTAGGTACAACCCTAATTCTGTAATTAGTAAGGCATAGTAAATGACCGCCTCATATTCTAGCCCACTGTAATCTTTTAATAGTCCTTTTTCCACCCTGTCAGTTTGTGTTGCGGATGCTGATTCTGGTGGCATTTAGAACAGCTTCTGACTTTTTCTGGATTTCCACAGCTATCTTTTTTTTCCCAAAATGTAGTCTACACAAGAATCATTTTCATGAAGTCACCTCAAACATGGTACATGTCTCTATATCTCAGTTACAATTATTGCATCATTGTCTTGACCCAGGCCAACACTTTCAAGCATATAGAGAAGGAGATGGTGAGTCTGCAGTGCAAAATATTTAAGGACTTCCAGGAGTTGCATTGCTCTTCAGTTTTGGAAAAGTTGCATCTACTAGAAATGGAAGGGGGAAATAAGATTTTTATGAATTCTAACATTCAATGTTTTTAAAGTATGCCTTAGTATCATTTTCTGATCTTTGCAACAGCATATTTTTGGAATGAGATCAGCTTTGTAGGTTTTTGCTTTCACATCAACAGAATCATCATTATTTTTGCAGACTCCATTAAACGGAAGATCTCAGCAGGTCTTGCAACTGACTGCTGAAGATGGGTAACCCTGCTCAGTAAGCCATTAAAATGATTGCATGTCCTAGGAGGTTTGTTGAGGAGAAAACTGGAGAAGCAGACATAGTTCAGTAGGAGATTAATAAGACCCTTTAGGGAAAAAAAAGTCTTAAATTCCTAAAAGCTGTGCAATGTTAATGTTCTTTGTGGTATAAAAATCATGTCAGTGTATTGTTAGCATTGCATCTAATATCTTTAATCTAATATCTAATATCAGCATCAAAGCTCCAAAAAGTTTGCGACAATTATATTATTTATTATTACTATTATTATTATTATTGTTCCCATCACCACAGTCATCACTAACGAGTTTGATTAACCAGATTAAGTCCTCAAGGGATTGGTGTGCTGGGTAATCATCTCAACAGTAGACTAGGTCCTTTCAGATTAAGATTGAGGCACATTGTCATATTAATATTCAGAAGTTTCAACAATTGTTACCCAAAGTTTACCTGGTAGGATGATAAATGATTCAGTCCTTTGTCCTCCAAAGCTGTCATTCAAATCTTGCATTCAGAAACTGGGTGGGACAGAAATTAGAAAGAAATATGCTCTATTCCTACCTCCCACTGTGCCATCTTCATAATTTAAGGTAACATTAGGTAATTATAGAAGTTGAAAAAGTTTCCTAATAAAGTTTCTCTTGTTTCATATAAAATAACCACAAATTGAATTATCATAACAATTATTTTTAACTGCAATAAACATTATAGTAGCCAACGTTATTAAAAATAGATTTCTCTTATTATAATTTTAAATCTTGGTAATGACCTCAGCTTCTGCTTCTTTTTTTTGTTTCCCTTTCCTACTAAATTGTTGGGAATGAGAAAAGAATGGTTATTTATTGGGCAATATTTTAATAATGCCGTGCTTCCCAAATGCTAGATCCGTTTAGTAGACAAACCATTTGCCTGCATCTTCTGGCAACGGAATTCATTCTTGGAAGAAATACTATAACGCTGGTGCTTGAATAGGTAATATCTACAGACTTCAAATGGGTTTCTTACAACTTGCAGAAATCTAACTCTCACAGGCCTACAGCAAAACTCAGTTCCTCCCAGGTTATTTGCTTATTTTTACTCAGAACCAGTTATACTTTATGTTTTTACTGTGTTAACCTAACCTTAAAGATTAGCTTGAGTTGGTGATAGACAAACAGACAGAAGCTTGTCTGTTCGATGTTATAAAATAAGCACAGCTAATTATGACAATTCCTCTTTCCTTCTTCTTTGAGCATCACACCACTTTATAAAACTCAAAGGGCCAACAATATCTTAAATATACTTTTTGAGAAGTGTTAGTTTTCACAAGGCATATCAGACTAGAAGATTTCAAAATACACATAAAGGACCCCAAGATTTTATGTCTCTGAACCATCTCTATTACATGTCCCAGGGCATCAGTTTGGAAAGAACCCTGCACACTGGTGGAGAAGAGAAGGCCGCCCCATCCAGGCACAGTCTGAAAGGATTTTCTTCAGACTGATTCCACAGCCTTGAAAAGATGAACAAGAAACCTCACCTCTCCTTAGGGGAGCCAAACGCTTTCTTGGATCTCCCTATCTGCTTAAAGCAGGACTTCACCACCTCTTGTGCGGCCTGAAAAGGAAAGTACAGAACGGTGCAGACCAGCTATTACTCAAAGAGGTCCTGGGACTGTATCACATTTTTATTTTGTTTTTATTTTTTCCATTTGGGCAGTCAACAGCCTGAGTGTCCCCCTAAGCCTCTTGCACATTTTCTAGTAAAGACAAAAAACTCTATGGCTTTGCTGATGGAGAGGATATGCCCCTGCACCCCACAGTTCCCTGCATATTTACGACAATTAAAATACTAATAATGACACAGTATTAAGGTGCCTTAATTAGCACTTTTGACCAATTTACAAATTTGTTGCTTATTTGACTAGCCCTGAAAATTTGAGTTACAAAGCCTTACCTTACAGACAAACTGTAAGCTGCAGAATACAAACACTTTATCAAATAATTGTTTACAAGAATCCCTAAAAATAGAGGCATATATTATAAAAATTTTTATAAAAACAAATGTTGTGTTGAACACTCAACTTTAAGGTAAAATTTATGATCAAGGTACAAATCTTTTCCAATACTCAGGCATTACAATAAAAATAAGCTGCTTAGCACAATAAGGAAAATATGAAGTACGCAGTAACCACAGAATATTTCCAATGTCAGCTCTGTAACCTGAGGAAAAATAAGTGATTTTTTTTTTCCACTGATACATGAGTTGAGGTTGAAGGAGTTGTTCCTGTCTTCTACCTGATGAAGACAAGTCCAACATAGTGATGGAATCTATTTAGAGACTTGCTTTCTACTGAGATGTTGCTGACAGCATTCCATAAGCTACGGCCGTAACTGACCCCTATATGAATTCAGCTGCTGGAGATTCACTAATGGTAGGGACTCTTGGCTGGGGAACCTTCGACCTCCTTTTTTCTGGCCTATTATATTATTCTGCATGGACTGAAAATAGAATTGTACAGACCCACAGATTCCAGACCCAGACCACATTTCTTGAGGATACCTGAGACCTACATTTGACATTTTTTTGTTGATGGTGTCCAGGAAGCCAGCAATAAAGTATGAAAAAGATCATATATAGGCTGCTTTCTTTTTCAAGTCTCCACCTGCATGGTATCCTTTCAAATACAACAGAATATATATACATGTATGTATATGCACATCCTGCATGTTGTGTGTGTATAGACCATTGAGCTCATCAGCCTAGCCCCACTGTAGGAGACCAAGGACAAGCACCCAGAAAACAACTTAGAGAACAAATCAAAGTAGACAGGCAGGCAAAGAGAAAAACAGGCAGAGTAAGAGTAAATGGGAGAGAACTTCTTGCCAACTTCTTGAATTTCTGTGTATACTGTTAATACATGTGATATGATTACGTGTTACCTGATTCTGAAATTATTCCCCTAGATCATCATCTTGAATTTTATCTTAATAGATTGTCCTGTTCCTAGGATACCCCTTGTTTTAAGTATATATTGCAGTGCTGAAAAACTGGTAATATTTCATGTAGAGACAGGCTGTGCTGTTTGCTTCTTATCACAGAAATGACACATCAGTGATGAGAATAAATTTTCTTCATCCTCTCTCAGCTTTTCTTTCTGTAGAATACCAGGAGCTTTTTCTTCCTTCAGCTGTGAAAAGCTAAACATTCTGCAGATATGAAATCATTTAATTCTGCATTTAATTTGACACAACTACATACTTGAAGTCATTGACTTGCATTATTATTCCAGTGGATTTACAGAGGAAGGTTCATTTTGCAAGGTTTTATAACCTTGCCTCTGCAGTAAAATTGAACCTCAGCAGGATCAGAAGCTAAAGTGCTGTGAGATCAAAGGAAAAATATATTGGTGTGCATCCTCGGTTTAAATAGGGCAGCTGTTCAGTTACAAATACAAAGTTTCGCTGTAATTATATTGTGAAAAAATCTATTTTAAGTGGCATATAAAATGTCTGAAAGCTAAACTTAATTCAGTGATGATAAAAGTAATTTAAATTATATTTTCAGCTCTTGTAGATGAAGTAGTGATGCTGGTATAAGGAAGGTTTATTTTTAATTTTTATTTCTATTAGAGGAGAGAAACAACTGGTACCTTCATCAAGGATTTTAGCAGGAGTGTTTAACAGCACAATTATCTTTTCCTGTTGCTTCCTAATTTTGTTGTTGTTGTTGTTTTGTGTCTTTTATTTGAAAGTTAATGGTGACTTTGGAAAAGTACATTATTCCAAATTGTACTAGTTCGTGCTACTTTTTGCTTTGTTCTAGATTAGAAGTTGCATATTAAGGGAAAACACTTTTCAAAAATGCCCATTCCCTATCTCTGTATTAGAAGTAAATTCTTGGTTATTAAAAGTGAGAATTTTTTTTTAATTTGAATTTCATTTGATTTTCTAAACCTGCTTATTTACTTCTTGGTGGGGTTTTTTTGTTGTTTTTTCCTCAGTTGCAACAATCAAATGTTTGCTATAGGTTTGGAGGCACTGGGTTCAGCTCTACTTAGTGGAGAGTTGTATGCCTAAAGCAAGGATTACATTTATAATTAAATTTTTGGTTACTTTCATCTTCTTACAGTCAGAACCAGATCGTATAGATTTCTAAAATTACCAGGAAAAGCTTGAAATCAAACCAAAGATGTTATGTCCATTTCAATTGAAATAATGGATTTTCAGAGCGGTTCTGTTAGGAGTTCTTATTTTAAACCTTAATTTTGCAAAGATTAGATTGGACGATAATATTTCAATTAAAATGCCGTGTTTCATCCTGATAGTGCTGTGATGTAGGGTCTCCCGAAGTAACCAAAAACAATTGTTTTCATAGAAACAATAGCTGACCTAGCTCCGTCAAGGTCCTTGGGGTCCATTGCATGTGTTATTGCTTTAACTGACTTCACACAATAAGCTCTGCTTGTTTTCACTGTGCCATGGGACTTCTTAGGATTTTAGATCTATGGGAGATCTAAGAAGCTGTGGCATGCAAACGCATAAAGCCACACTTAGCTGCAAGAAAGAATACATGAGTGCTTTTTTGGAAAGCAGTAAGTATTTTTTGGAAAGTCATTTTCAGTGGGTGATCTCACTAGAGATGCATCTATTTGTTGCAGCAATACTCTCTTCAGTCTGACTGTAGTGATAATCTTTGTCATCTATTTAAAATTTCTTTGTATGACGCTCTTTAAAGTATAGGGGTATATTCTTGAGGATGTATCTGAGTTTTCTTCTTTTTTGTGTGTGTGTCAGCATCCTTAATTTAAAAATGAGATCTGGACTTCTGGCCCCAGTGGATTAATTAACAAAAATGCAATGTTGCATCTTGTCAGGCTCATGCAGGTGACTCACACTGATGGACATGAGGAGACTGAGTTACAGTAATTCATCCATGAACCGCTCTTCAGGAGAGCTGCAGGGCAACACTGATGTTATTTGCCTGGCAGTTTGTGGTTTGACCCCCAGATAATTATCAGGTACCTTGTCCTCAACTGTTCGCCTAGGCAAGTTAAGTTTAGCTGCAAATTTCATGGGCATGGTGCAAAGCCTGTTGAGACCAACAGAGTGGCTCTTACTGGTTTCAGGGAATGGGTTCCAGCTATTCCCCTCTCCAGCTTCTGTACTGAGTCTGGGCTCAGACTATCCCAGGAAAAAACCCGTGAAGGATGCCAGTTTCTGTAATGTCACAATCGATTTAACCCTCAGCTGAAGTGATGCATAATTGAACACTTTCCTTTCCCTACACCCGTCATCAGCAAACTGGTCTTCAAGCTCTGGTGTTACTAACTATAGGCACCTGAGTGATGGAGCATCTGTTCTAGCTCAGCAACCGGACAGGAGAGCGCTGTCTTAGAGGGTCCTTAAAAATGCATGAAGCAGCTTGCGTGACAGGCTGAAGATGGGAAGAGAGAACTCCCATACTTTGCTTTTCTGGCACCCTTTCATTATTTATTTATTGATATTCTTTTCCGAGTTTCTGTTTTGGAGTACCTATTGATTTGTAAGTTTTTAGAACTTGGATGTTGCATTCAGTCAAAGCAGAAAAGCCTCGAATCTGTAATTGCACTAGTGCTGTCAAACTCAGCATCCACATGGCACCTCTCTAGGGTCCAAATCTATCCGAACCCTGGAGCTAATCAGTTCTCCCTTACTTGTACCACTGGTTCAACAGTGGGGAGGCCTGTAAAAATATGTTGGCTTTGGCTTAGACAATACAGTTAATTCCAGACTACTGAGAGGTACAAAGCATCTGAAGAGACATTTAAAAGTGCACCACTGTCTCTAGGATCAAAATTCTGCTTATAGAAATAAGAAACAAAAAAATGTGGTGCCTCATTTCCTGTTTTACTAGAAGTTTCGAGATCATACTACAATCTAATAATCAGGTCTCCTGGTATTCAGTGAGACAGATGCACCATTTTTAAGTCTGTTACCTTGATATATTAGATATATGATCTCAGTTAAATTATAGTAGTCATGCTTTTTGCTTTTGATTAAGAACTTTTTTTCTTGGAATTGGAAGGCTTAAACCTGAATAACAAAATGAAACATCTTTAAAAAAAAAATGATCCACATTAGTTGGAATTCTCATTTTCAGTCACTTAAACCTAATCTCTGGTAAGTATAAATCAATTTATAGTCTTCTGAAATCAATATAGCTACTCTGATTAATGCCAGTAGAAAATCTGGCTTCTGAACTACAGCTTTACTGACTCCCTACTGTTTCTTAATCAGTAACTGCAATGCTTGCAGTGAACAACAGGTGTTATTTTTATTTTGTTTTGTGAAACTTAACAAGTATTTTTTAATGCTTTTATGAAAATGACAGCTCTAGCAGATTGCCACATGCAACTAAATATTATAGATCTTTGTATCATCTGTGAGGGTGCAATTTTTCATACAGAAAGTAATATGAAACTTTCTGGTTATAGATTACTGTCTTGAAGGGGTGGTGGGCAATTCTGACTCTTCAGTCTAGGAATGGGAAACTTTGCATATTTTGCTAAAGGGCTCCAGCTGTTTCCTGTCTCCAGGATCACGCACTTGTGCAGCATAACAATGTGATTTTATTCTATCTGCCTAAACACTGTGAGAAGCACAAAATATCTAATGGAGTAAATCATAGAGCCATGAAGCACAAGGCTGCCGTGATTACCCATATGGAAAAGAGAACCTGACAGGCTGCTAGCTGGCTGCAAGTTTACAGCTATAATGCATCTGGACACCTTGTTGGCCTTGTTCAACATTATGCATTTAGTTAGCTTGAAACTATGTCCCCAAAGTTGAGCATTTTCTTGGGCAGCTGAGCAAAAACTGAAGATATTATGGAGAAGCAGAGAGCACGACTGTTTTCCCCGTGGCTTCTTCACTAGCCAGAGAGCTGTGCCCTACCTCCTTCCTCTTCCCATCTGCTGTTTGGCAGTTCACTAAGCCTGTAATTTAAGGGAACACTTGGACCTTTTGCCTCTGATGGCATCTGTGAGGGCTGCAGGCTTTATTAAATCTGTTTTTCCTACTGGAGCTTGCCAGTGGGCTCAGAAATCTGTGATCTCCTGAACTTGCTCATGGTGGGCTCCCGTGGCCTGAGAGGGAGCAGAGGGTCCTGGGCAGCTGAGCAGTCAGTAATTTGCACAGGGAAAATTCACTTCCATTTCAGCTACTGATCAACACTAGCTCCAGAGAATGGTCCCTGTTGTTTAAAAGATCCCGCAGCACTTTACTGTTATTGTTGTATTTTGCTACATTTCCAAGAAAATAATGATTATTAAGTAGAGGGAATGGGGAAGGTGGTTCCATGCTGGATGGATCCAGTTAAAAAAGTAAAAACCACCAAGCCAGCAGGGCAGTGCTCGAGCTGAGCTCTTCGCTCCTCCCTGCAGTGGCACAAGGCTGAGACCTGTGCAGACCAAGCAAGGAGGTGCTGGGCTGCGCCTTGTGGCTGCTGTGCCTTGCTGAGCTGGGCACAGGAGCGAGCTAACCAGACAACCGGTGTGTTGATAAAGGCTTCATCGCTCTTTCGGAGCACTCATCCTTGCTTCCGCACAGTGCTGCGACACTCTTAGCCCGTTGCCATGGAAGTGCTCGTGAGGCGCTGCAGCCAATTTTTTGGGGTAGAGTGACAGAAGATGGGCAGGGAGGGAGCCAGTTCTGAGCCCTGACGGAAGCAATTGCAAGCACCTTATTGCTGCTGCAAGGCCCGTGTCCACCCAAGCTGTGGCTGGCTCAGAAGGTCTTGCCTGCCGCCTTTCAGGGGGGTGCCAGCGTGTGCAGCGACAGAGATCTCCAGATGTCACTTGTTCCATCAAACCTCTCACCTCGGCCTTGCAAACCCTCTGCCCTCTCCTGGTTTTCTAAAATTAGCTTCTCCTACCAGCAGCCTTCTGATGAGAAACCAGCCTACGTGTAGCGGCAGCTACTGCACTGATTTATTTGCTGGGCTGCTGAGCTTGAAAGGGCCACTAAACTTTGCTTTTAATTAGCATAAACCGGAGCGTCAAGCTGGCTATCCACGGCTTGCTCTCCCTTTCTCCTTACTTTCAGATGAAAACGCAACATCCCACGAGATACAGAGCACTTGCGCTTCCTGACACGTTGCATGGCAAGGGGTGCGCAGCCCCTTGCTTGCACGTGCACACAGCATTGCACAGCGTTGTGCAGAGTTAGGCGTTCAGGGCTCAAGCCAACACGTCTGCATTGGCGTGGCGCTTTGCCTGCTGCCACAGACCTGAGGATGCAGCTATGGCATGATCACAGGTGCTGCACATTGCTCACAGCCCTCAGTGCTAGGCTTTAAGATCTGCTTTTGCCCACTCCCCTTCTCAAGTTAATCGTGTAGATGCCCTCTTTGCCCCACCTTCTGCCATATTCGCAGCTCCTACCTTATAAACTTTTCTAAAATAGTCCTTAAAATTAACATGAAATTTTCCTCACATGACAATCAAAAATTGAAAATCGTCATCACTGAGGGTATCTGTGTCGGAGCAGAGTGCAGAAAATTTGCTTTTGTTCTGGTAGCAGTTATGAGTCATGAGAAAATGCATATAGCTATCACATGAAGATAAAAGAGTATCATTTTCTGCAGTCTGTGATGATCCCTGTATGGAATATAGTACAAATCCTCAGCTTTTCCAGAGTAGATGGAAAAAGAAACCTGTACAAACTTTCTGGCATTTGATAGAACTATGAAGTAAATCTTCAACGAAAAAGGAGTGCACCTCAGTTTGGTTTAGTTGCAGGCAAGATAGCCGTCTTGAATAGAATCCCAGTAAAGATGAGCACAGAATGTTTTTTCCTCTGTGTTGCCTGCCAGACTCATCCAAACTTTCCCACACCTGGAGCTGTCCTCCAGAAAAGGGATAAAAATATACATTGTTTCTGCAAGGCTTTTTTATGTCAATTTAGCTGTACAGTGCTGCATAAACTTAGGAAATGCACTCTTTCTGGTAGAATTTCTTGCTCATGGTAAATATAGCAGTAAGTGACTTTTAGCATTTGTTTACAAATATTTATTGAAGATAAAACTTTTTTTTTTATGTACTTCTTAAATGTTAAATATTTAACTAGAGAGTTGGCCAAACAGAAAAAAAAAAATAATAAAGGTAGCTCTGTTTTACCTTACTGCTTTCAGATTTGATGATTATTATTTGTGTACAAACTCAGTGTTCCTAAATGCAGCAGATTTGTCCTTTTTAAAAAAATGCCTAAGAAAACTTTAGTTTTTGAATAGCTTTTGTACTAATTAAGCCTAAGCACATGAATTATTAAACATGCTCATTTGCAGTGCTCATGCACTTGAAAGGTTTGCTTTCATTACTAATAAGGCACACACACCGCTGAAAAGAGGTAATTAGAGCATCAAAGGCAATGAACCATCCTGAAACTTCATAATGCTTTGCCTGAAAAATTTATCGTTCAGCTGGGTTATCCTTTGGCAGAATAGTAAGAAACTAAAAAAGGTCTATACTGCTGTGTCCAGAAAGATGTGAACTGAAATCTTTCCGTGTAACTCCACAGCTAAGGTGAGAGCCTTTTAATCTTCTTTAAACACCTTCAGAATTGAGGTTGGAATGCCGAAAGTGAACTCCTGTGGTTATATTTCAAAGTCTCTGTTTTTTTTAGTCAGAAACACGTTCGTTCATATAAATCAACTATTTTTCTCATCCTGGGTTATGGTTTCAATCTTAGCAAAGAAGAAAAAGTTACGTTCTCAAAGCAATTTTTTTTTCTAGTGATTTTAATCATCCAGTTATTTATAAACAGTTGCAGGGAAAGATGCTTCTTTGAGATAAGAAGCAGTACTGACACTTTTTATGGTATGAAAATGTGCACGTCATACCCAATAATTAGTGCTCTATGTAAAGGAATGTCAGAGATTTGTGCGTCATGTATCTAGCTTTGGAGAACAAGTTACACTCTCTAGTTTCTCATTAGTACAATCCTGTTAAAATCCTGCTCCTAGTCATTTAGACAAGTATGGTAAAATGACTGCCTACTCTTTACCCATATTACTGACTATGCTTTCTTATGTGGATTTAGGGAGAAAAATACGTCTTTTTTTTTCCCCCATGACCCGGAGCTCATAAATGCGTGTGAGGAATCTCTGGGCAGTAGCTTGCAAACAAACCTTCATCTCTTTAAAGTTCAACACTTACCTTTTTTACAGTCCATGCATGCCCATTGCTCTCAAGACACAGCAATGCATCAAGCCACTGAAATGGCTCTCCAGCATGACAGCTGGAGAGTGCCAATGAGCCGTGCTCTGGAGTCTGCTCTGCATCGCTTCCTTTGCTGAAAGTAGACTGTAAAACATGCAGTGAAGTAGTAAGTGGGAATGTGTATGACCTGGCTCATCTTAGTAAAGCAATACCTGCTATGCCACCTGGCACAGCCTCTCACAAGTGGGGTTAGGGTGACAGAGACGTTGAGGAAAATGCCTGTTGGTGCAGGGGATAGGGGTGGAAACACATAGGTAAAAAAAATTGTGCTCTTCCGTCTGGGCTGAGGGACCCCTGTGCTTCAAAGTGGGCAATTCTGTGACCCTTGCAGCCCCTGAATATCCCTTGGCTCCATGGACAAGAGGAAAGATACTGCTTTGGTGTACAGCTAGCCCTGGAAGTTTTCTCCCTACTACAACTATTTCAGAAGCGCTCTTTGCTGTTCGCCTTCGCATGGCCAGAGATACCCGCCGGAGGCACAAAGCGAAGGCCCTAATCCCCTTCATTAGCAGACCAAGAGGGCCACATGGGAGAGCTGGTCCAACCTTCCCATGCTTGTCCCCCTCTGACAGGGGGCATGGGTAGCAATCAGGTTCCTAATTTAGTACGTGCCAGTGCTGCCAAGTACTTATGCCACAGGGAGCAGCATCAAATGATGCAAAACGCTTCCCATCCTCACTACTGAGAGCTGCTCCTCTCCTTTTGCCATGTCCTCTGTCAGCCTGTAAGGATCAGTCTTTGAAGCAAACTATCCCCACAGCTGCATCTTCAAAGACTCACTCCAAAATGAAACCCAGAAGCAAAATAACTTCTTATTTTGAGGATGAGGATGCAGGTGCACCCTGGGCAGCTGAGCTGTTGGACAGCATAGGCATGCCCATGGGCAGCACAGTTAGATACTTCTAGTTAAGTAGAATGAATCTGCACCTACTGGTGCCTGCAAGTTTTTGTGCCTGTATTGCTATGTACTTTACACAAGTGGTGGGTACATTGCTGTCTCAGCTGAAGAAAGTCCCACATGGATAATGTTTTTGGCAAGAAAGGTACCACAGGAAAGTGGGGTAAATGAGTAAGACCAAGTGATGTTACCTCAAGTGGTAATCAGCAGGGTTATAAGCACAAACCTCCTCTTCTTTCTCCAACCTTACATAAATGCTGCTGTAGTGCATATGTCAGTCCAATCTTGAGATCCGTGCATCTTACTGCGTGGGGGTTAAGCAGAGTATATCGTGCATCTGCGTTGGAGATGGAAGTAGAATAAAACATATGGTGTCAGACAGGGCCTGGGGGAGTTCTGCAGCAATAAACAGTGATTCTGCCCAAATGTAACTGCTCGGCAATTCTCTGTCTGTGACCTGAAATCATGGATAGGGCACAAGCTGTTAGTCTTTTAGGTAAGAATTGCAGTGCCTTGACTTACATGAGGAAGAAAAGGACCTGTTCCATTTTAACATATTGGGCAGCATTTAGCTTGTTAAGGAAAAATGGAGTCTTTGTAGTACATTGTTTTCGCATGACCTTGTATCCAGAAGTGCTTTCTTGGTCTACTGTTTGTACTACTGCCACAGATCAGCCTTAATTTCTACTGCTGCAAATAGGTCATGTAGAGACAAAGCAGTAGCACCAAAGGAGACTCCTGTTTTAAACACTTGGGATGCATCTCATCTGCATGGTTTTGGTATCAGCCATAAGAAGGAAGCTATACATATGCAGAATCTAGTAAAGAAACGAAAATTATTCTTGAATGCACCTCTGGCAGTACTTTTTTTATATAAATGTGAAACGTCTTTGGAAGGGAATATCATTATGTTCCTGATTGCCCCTAATATTCCTGAAGCACCTTTATGAATACCTAACAGGCAAGACTAGAATAACTAAGTTAATCTGATTTCTGTAGCAGGTATAATATATGTATACTTGGAAGGTAACGCTCACCCCTAGCTAATTATAGGCAGCAGGTTCAAGGCACCGGTTTGAATGCAGTAGCTGAGAGGGCTTATATGGTGTTGGTGAAAGGACTGTAAGAACTTTGCAATGATAAATCCTCTGGACTAAGCAGACTGCTATCAGAAATGCCTAGGAATCAGGCGAAATAACAAATTAGGGATCCTGTAAGACTAACAGACTATTTCTTGCATGCATGGTCTGTTTTTCATGTGTGCACCAATATGTGCCTGTTGTCAATGGCTTCTCAGCAGAAAGGAGGAAGATTGGTACCAGAGTTAAGGTGCCGTCACTAGCAAATTTTGTTGCCACAAAATGTTCCCTCTCTTTGCCTTAATTTCCTGCTTACAAATGGAAACAGCAGCACATTGCTAGCCATAGAATGTTAGTGGTAGAATATCATTAGGTGGTTTAAATACAACTTTGATAGATAGCAGGTAAATATTATGACAGGAATGTTTTTCTGCTTAATTTAGAAATATCTCTAAAGCTGTAGCCTTAACAGCCGTTCATTCATTTTTTATTAATTCAGTCATTCTACTCTAGATTGGGGGTCACTAATGGTAATGATGAAAGTTTCCATTTAAAATGGAAAATAAGAAAGGTACCAAGCCTCCTTATTTTCCAGGTTTCAACAAACAAAAATCAAGACCTTTTGCTTTAAACTTTTGAGAAAAACTTCCTAGACTTTTCAGCCTGTCCTCACTTGTTATTGTCCTTCTGTTATGATGCATAATATTCATCCTAATACAGTTCTTAGGAACACGCCCCAAAGAGGCTCCTTGACCCATTCCCCATGATTCTGTAAGATCACAGTGCAGCAAAGAGCCGACAGGCAATACGTCTGTGCTAAAGGCCACACTTGAATTGATTGCAGGTATTCTGCTTTGGAACCAAATTTGTTGGCTGAATCCAGCCACCTGAGTGGTAGAAGAGCCAGTAGGCAAGTTCAACAGAGCTCACAATTTTAAGTAAGGACTTGTTTTTTGCTCTTGCCTCTGTAGGTGATCTCGTGCATTTGCCACCGTATCTTCGGATGGACTTTTTACTCAACCGTGGCGTGCAGGGCGCGAGCAGAGACCTGGGCTTGGGGCAAGCCTGCCTGGAGCCGCAGAAAAGCCGAACCTTGAAACGCCCCACGGTCCTGGAGCCAATACCGATGGAGACATCCTCCTCCACGAGGGAAGCACAGTCGTGGCAACCTGGTGCTGTGGCAACGTTACCTCAGCGAGAAGGAGCTGAGCTGGGACAGGCGGCAAAAATGAGCAGCTCCCAAGAATCCCTGCTGGACTCCCGGGGCCACTTGAAAGGCAACAACCCCTACGCAAAATCGTACACCTTGGTATAACAAAAAGAGCATGGCTGGACAGTGGCTGTAAATACTTACAATGAAAAAAAAAATCCAATGAAAGCTACCTTTTTTTTATTGAATTCCAATATTTATAATTAAAGAAGATTGCCAAAATATTTGACAAAAAAAAAAAAAAAAAAAAAGAATGACAGACAGTGCAAAGACTCTCTTGCTTTTTTTCTGTCTGAGTGTGAGCTTCATCTGACTGGACATCTGAATTTTTGGGTAAAAGAGTCCAGTTTTCTGATCTTCACAAGCGTTTGTGTTTTTACTGATTTTCTACGAAGTGCATGGAGACTTAAAAAAAACATTTTAACTGGAAGTTCCATCAGACAAGATTAAAAAGGGGGGAAAAAACACACACACACAAAAAAAAAACTATTTGTGAATTCAACAGGAACATTGATTTGGGAAAACAAAAAGTCTTTTGTCATGTTTGCACTTTTTTTTTTTAATTAGAAAATGGGTCCTTGATTGTTCTCTTTTTTATTGTTAATTAGGATGAGTGCTGTCAGTGGAGTGAGGGGATCAGTTTGGCTTTTTTTTTTTTTTAATATTAATTTAATGAGACACTCTTTGCATTTTGTCTATGCGAAATAAAAGGGTCTTCTGCCTTTATCTGTGATGTCTGCTTCCTGTCGCTGTCCTGTCCTGCTGTGCTTGATTTCCTCAGAGCGTAATAGCTGGGTTAGTACCAGACTCTGTGCCCCTGCATCTTGGTCAGAGAAGAAAAGCAGGGCCACATCATTGAAAATAATTGGGGTTCACCTACTCAGGGCCTCTCTTGTTGCCCCAAGGCAGAGAGAGTCAGAGTGAGGCAAAGACAGATGTGTTCAGAAGGGAACACTGGGGACTCTCTGCATTTACACCATGAGGAAGCAGGAGGCTTTCGCTCAACATCAATATTTTTTATAACGGTGTCATTTTAAAACAAAGGATGGGTTGACATTACCTCATGTACTTCTTGGGATGGGTTACTCCATCTGGGAGCAGAATTCTCAGAAAATTAGTTGCTCGCATAAGGATTGAAAAAAATCCAGTTCCCGTAATAGGAAAAGGGGAAGAAAAATCATCCCAGTCCTAACATCAACATGGTTATCTTAAGATGAAGAAAATCTTTTTGGGGGAGCTTTCAGCTCGTACTCCTTTACTGCATCTTTTAATTACATGACAGAATATTGTTTTATAAAAATACAAGTGGTAGGATACTCCAGTTTGTGACTTTAACAAAACACTTGCAGTCCCTTGCTTAGTGCCTCCTCCTGCTTTCATTCGGGCCACCACTTTCTGCTGGATGGTACAGGGCATCCCAGATTAGTGCTAATATGAACACACTGTTCAGCACTGGCTGGAAATATCCCCTGGGGTGTGAGAGCCGTGGAACAGTATGAGCCTGAGCACAATGTGAGGCTCGTGCAATTTCCCTAACTGGTGACAATGTCGGCACTGCTAATTCAAACATTTCGGCACCATTCTCGATTCAAGTGCTTTTAAAGTAGAGAAATGCACAGTTATGTGTAATTGTTTCATTAGCATTATTAATGCAGTTATGTAGTTACAAGGCACTAACTTAGCAAAGTACATTAGTGTCTTGAAATGATGTTGCACTTAAATCCTTAGCTCTGTCATGCCCAAGTGCTAAAATTTTGGAAGAAGCCAAATGAAAATATCCTTGAGGTATGTTTTATTACAGATCTAGAGCAAAATGCTAAGATTTCAGTCATATAAGAAACCGTTTCCCCATGTCAATTACTTATTTGACCATCCATATTGGTAACTGTTACAGCAAATTAAAAAAAAAACAAAACACCTTTTGCCTCCTTAAAAATTATTAAAAATGCATTTGTACTTAAGGATTATCCATGAAGCTTTTCTAAACAAAATGAAAACATCCATATGTTGAAGAAAGAAAGATGAAATTACTCACTTGCTTTGGAATTTTTCCATTAGAAGAATCTTGTTAATAACAACCCATTTTAAACATATAAGAAAAATCTCCCTTTCACTATTTCTTATTGAATACTCTGACTTCTATCGGAGATTTCATTTCTGGGCAATCCAGCTCTTTCTGATTCCCACAGGAGTCTTTCCAATGTGTTCAGCTTGAGCTGGATGGGGCATTAGTACCACATTTGCTTATTAAAACTGTTTTTTTTTTTGGTGGTATTCAGGACTTTGAGTTCTGACCACTTTCATCTTCCATTCATCTTCCAGCCTCCTACTCGTCCTCCAGAAAAAAAAAAAATAATAAAAAAAAATGGAAAGCTTTTGGGCAAAAGGGAGAGCTTTCATCCATTTGTCCCACTGGCATTTTGGTGTGGGGATCCCATGTCCCATGGCTGAGTAGCAAGGGGGCAAGGGCAGAGCTCCCCATCTGAACTTGCATGCAGTGGCAGATGAGAACAAGCGTGCAGAGTAGGGGGTAATATTTGCATTTTAATCTCCTGGTGACTGCTGATAGTGGAAATATTCTATATATCTTCTTAAACTCACATCTGGCTGGTGATCCGGAAAATGCAACTTCACTTGACTTAATGAGACTTCCTCCTCATTTGTATACAATATGCCTGGTGATATTCATCCTCCTTATAAAGAAGACGCCTTTGGGGGCTTCACATTCAAAGAAATTCATGGCAAGTGCTGGTTGGAATCCGAGTGGATCAGGCTTAGCAAGTGGAGGCTCAGCCCGCAGGGTGCTGGCTCCCTGCCCTGGACCCAGCGAGTACTTCAGCACGTTCAGCTGCAAACAGGCACGCAGTCCCCTTGGCTTCGGGGCTTTATTGGCTTTTAATTTTCAAAACAGAAATGGAGCTGTAGCTAACCGCGTAGCAGAGCCTTTAAAAAAATTCCCCGTCAAGCTTTGGAGGGGGAAGTTGTCTCTCTTATCGGGCTAACACAGCTGGGAGCAGCCTAGTCCTTCCAGTCTGGGTTGGCTCATGTGGTCAAGGCAACCTGCTGCTGTATCCCTGCCAACGCCATGGCAAACACATCCCCATAACGGGGTCAACAAAATCCATGTGGATCCGGTACGCCTGCGCCCAGCAGGCGCTGTGCTGCCCCCCTTGCACCACATGCCCTCTTGGAAACTGGTCATGTAAATGAAACGGCCAGGAGGCACCAGCATGAGATGTCAAAAGAGAGGCCCTAAAGGACGGGAATATCTAGTCACCCCTGCAAGCACATCACTCACCAAAGACTGACTCTCTCTAGTCCTGAGGCTGAAAGCAGACTTGCAAAATAGGAATTTAGAAGCTAAAGTTCTTCCCTCTCTCCTGCCTGCTGAAAGACCTACCTCCTGAGAGAAACTAGTTCTTTTGCGCAAAATACTTCTCCCCACATCCCAACCTCAGCTAACCCTTTAATGATTCACAGATAATAATTAATGCTGCCTTTTTGTCTCAAATGAATTAGCAACTCCCTCACTCCTGCCTTTTCTAAGAACCCTTTTATCCCTTCTCATCCCATTAATGTTGCTCTTAAATTGCCTGATTAGCACAATTACATTAAACTTGGTATGTTTTCCCCCCTCTGCTTGTCTTTAGGTCCTATTCAAAATCAAAGAAATTCTGGAACATTTCAAAGTTTGTATTTTGATTGGCTATTTTTTTTAACCACTTGAGATCTATAGTGATGTTGCTAGAATTACGAGGAATTACGGATCATAAGCAAGGCGAGACATTATTAGACCAAATAATACTGTTGGAAAACAAATAAAACCCAAACCAATGAACAAGCAAAACAAACAAATAAACAAAAAGGATAGGGACAATAAGAGTCCAGAGAAGCTTCATGTAAAGAGGTTCCCCATTTTCCCAGGTAATGGGGGGATTTTGGCCATCTCAGGAGGGTGGATGGAATTTTAAGGAATTTTTGGATAAATGTCTTCAGATTTGGACTCCCAACACCCAGTATTTTATTTTATTTTATTTTATTTTATTTTATTTTATTTTATTTTATTTTATTTTATTTTATTTGATGATGAAGACATGATCAGCAAACAGGTGGGATAAGGGGGCAGCTGGAAAAACAAAACTTCCCCAGGACCCTGATTGCCGCAGGAGCACTTGCTGCTGAGCCTTACAGTGAGCCCTCTGAAAAGCCACCGTGCACATATTCCTTCCAACTAGAGCCCCCGCACCTGCGCCGATATTGGCATTTTACCCTGAGAGTGGCAAAGGCACAAAGGCAGGCAGAGCCCGAGCACCAGACACGGCTTCCCTGTAGGCACAAATGGAGCAGCTTCTTCCCAGTGTAAATCGGAGTTGCTCAATTGACTGTGGCTGGAACAGAACCATGGCAGCTCATATTGCTAGAAGTGCTAACCCGGAGAGCTAGGCTTAAAAAAAAAGAGCCAAGGGATATTTGTGAGGGAGGCGGTGAATGGGAGTTCTCTTTCAAAAGAAGAAGAAAAACGAGAAAGAAAAATGATCAGAAATAGAGTTTGGACAGATCGTTCATAGTTTCAGTGCTTTCCGAGTTACCTCAGGTCACAGCAGTGGCTTAATGGACTATTGTGGCTGGCTGTGAGGCATTCCAGCATGGAAAAGAAAGTGCTTTTCACCATTAGTTTTCTCTGGGTTTGCCTCCCAAGGGAGATCTCACCACCTTCGCAGAAGGAAATCGCCTCTGCAGGAAGTGCACAGGCCCAGTGCACACAGCTAACGCTGCCAGAGGGTCATCCACTACTGCGATTTTTTTTTTTAATATACTTTCTAAACTATTTCTTCTCTTTTTAAGATGAATGTTGAACTCCTTTCTATCAGATTTTCTGGGCACAGAGGAGCTAAAATTAAACAAAAAGAGATCTGTAAATACTCTTGTGGTCTACAAAGACCTGTACATTTTCCAGCAAGACTTCATTTTTGTATGCTGGCATCTGACACTGTGCTAACCTAGTCCTGTCTATATTTTAAATGCTCAGTCATCCAAAATGTGTGGTTTTTCACCTCTCAGGCAACCACTGAAAGTGCTTGGTACTGTACAGGCCTGAAGGTATTTGCAAGGGAACAGGCATCAGGAATGACTCTGAGCACAGAGCTGACCAGATCCAGCTGTGCAAGATGGGCAGGTCCACAGATGGGGCCACCAGCTTCCTGACTTGTAAGAGTAATTGTCTGAACTCAGAATGAACATCTTTCCTTCTGGGATGTGCTTTCCATGCTTCCCAGGAGGAAAACGGCTTCCAGTATTTGTTCTGATGCTGGTAGCTTAAAAACAAACAAAAATTCTAGCCAATATTTTTTTTTAAACAAAAAAAATTATACACATGATTATAATTATAATATAGTTTTATTTACATATATATATATATATATATACACACACTCACATGTATATATAAGATTCTGAAATCTCTGGGATTGCATTTGAGTGAAAACAATTGTTTCCTTTGCCCATGGAAGAGTAATGCCAAAACAAATTTATCATAATGCCAAAAAAGAAAAAAATGAAAAAATGTTCTTTGAGATAAATTGCGGAAGCCACAAGTTGGCACTGAAACTGCCAGCTTTTCATTATATGAGTCTCAATCAGATAATATAAAACAAAAGAGGTCAAACTACTGGATTCTTATTACCTAATTTAAAGTAGAATTGTATTTCATAAAAGGACATCACACAATGGTGAGATATTAGAGAAAAACACAACGAAAACAAGGTGAAAAATCCAGGGAAGTTGAGTCCTTCAGGACATTTGCCATCAGAACTGTAACATACAGTAATATGATTTTGGAATATCATCCAAGTCTGATTAAGCTACATCTTTGCATATACCAGTATGTCTTTTAACAGCTCCAGTCCTAGTGGGATAACAAAATTATCCTGATGCAAAAGCTGAAAGTAGTGGGGTCTGTGCTATTTTTAGTGACCCGGAGCCTTTGAGGAGAGTGGAGAGGGAAGGGAGCATTGCAGCCCGGGGCTTGGAAATAAAAAGCATGCATTGAAACATGGATTGTGATAGGATCTTAAATCAGCTACAGCCTTGCTTCAGAACTGCCTGCTGCTTTTCCCCAAAGACAGCATGCCAGGCATGCTGGAGGCTTGAGCATCCCAAAGGGGCCTCTCTCATGCTCAGGGAGTTAAATGCACAGGTTGTGTGAAGGAGCTCACCTGGTGGAGCCTTTGCACACACATTGGTAATTATGTCTGACCATCAGCTCCCATCTGTTGGGGCAACCAGAGGCACACAGGAAACTGAGAGCTCATGGAGACTGTGCTGGAGGCAAGCAAAATTATCCTAAGAATACAAGCCAGTGATATTTTTTTCCTGAACTGCTGAAGAAAAGTGTTGCAGAGACTCTAAGGCTCTGCTCTGCACTCATTTCTCTAGCTCTACAAAATTACTCCAGCACTAGTAATAGTGGAATTATATGCTTCCATGAGGAAACATAAATTAAATGTAACCTAAATCAATTTGAACTTTAAAGTACTGAGTTCATACAACCTCTTTTGCCTATAGAACAAATTACATTTAAGCTTCAAGGTCAGGAGCAAAGGGAAAGCTTAATTAAAGTCGGTGGCAGACTGTGTAATCACACCTGAATGTACATACAAACAAACTAAGCATCAAAAGCCATTTATTTTATTCTAGTATCCTCTCCTGGACTCTAATAAGGTTTTTTGAATGGCAGCAGCTTGCATTTCATCCTTCATCTAAAGAAATGAATCGACACTTTGGCAAGCCTGCTCTCCACCAACCACAAAAACTCGTTTGTTATTCTCTGGCTTGTTGGACTATAGCTCTCTGATCTTCTAATTAAATCATCATCCTTGAAGGTAGATTTAAAGCAGAATCACCTAAGGTGGAGTACTTGAGAACCAAAGGAATAGGCAACACAGAATTGATGCTGTGCTGTAAAAGATAGCTGTGCAGTTTTCCCTTTATTTTAAAGAAAACCAAGACAGAGCTTCAAAGATGGAGGGAGGAAAGTTTCAGAGAAACCTTGCCTTGGAAAAGCCTGGAGATTTAGCAAGTATAGCAAAACTGGAATCAGACTTGTAAACTGGAAAAACAGACCATATTCAAGGGCGTCTTTCCAGCCTGTACCCTCACACTTTGAAAGATGGTTAAACTAAACCCTGGTCGCCATACATAGTCACTTTTCCGTCAGCAGTAGGACTGCTGGCTAGAAGGCCTGATGGTCTGCAGAGACCCAACATGCTGGCCCAGCATTTGTTACATATCTCACTAATAAACAACCAATAAACAACTCCCTAGATTTGCTTGAACTTCAGTGCAGGTCACAGTGGCTAAGAGTAGATGTGGCAGTTGTGCTCCCACGAGTGGCTTGAGACTTGGGATTTTGGCTTACCTCGTGGTGAGTGGCCAGCATGTAAGCTCAGGGCAGTAGAGCAAAGCTGGGATTGCAAGTCATTGCTGGTCAGTCTGACTTTGCAGATACAGCCATCACATGCACGATGAGTAGGGTGTCCATGGTCCAGCACATAGATGTGCTCTTTGTCAACTGTACTGAAGGTGTCAAGACAATGTGAAAGCTATCACAATCATTTCACTACCGCTGCATTGTATTTTATCGAAGGAAGGAGAGCAAGGTGCTACAGCATCATGAAACCACAGCAGTTAGACACTTTTAGTCACAGCACATTCAAGCATTTGCCTTGGCTTTGGGTGTGTACATTGGCAAATAATAACCATTTATTGTCCACTCTTTAGCAGATGTTGTCCTGTCCAGGAGATAACGTCTGCTGCTTATTTTTTGGTAATCTCATACAACTCCTAAGAGCAACAAGGTGAACTGCCTAATCCTTTCAGCACAACAATATGAATTAAATCTTTCTGGGGCAAATGGTCCAGTCGGTGTGCGGAGTGTGGAAAAGAAACAAGAAGAAGAAGCAACAAGGGAGGATGGGATCTGAATACTAGACAGCATCTACCTTGAAGGTACCGCGACCCCATGATCACCGCTTTCCAAGCGTTAGTACACACAGAAGCTGTATGCAGTGCAGTCCCATCCCCTATGCATGGCCCACTTTATGCAGTACAGCACGACTCCCTTATGTGGTACCCTTAGCAGATATTGAGATGGTCTGTCTTTGCCACCTCAGGAACACGCAGGAAGCTTTGAGCCCAAACTGACAATATCATAAAGAATATGTTTGTTCAAAAGAATATTACTACTAATAATGATTAATTATTATCAATAGAACTGTTTAGTTATAGCCCGATGATTAGGATTCTCACTGGAAAAGGCCACCCAGTGGACCCTAAATTTTCACCGCCGTTCTTCATTTTCAGTAACCTCCAGCATAAACACAGCTAGTTTGCTCATTCGATTCCAGATAAATGAGTTAGTCAAGCCTGAGGCTCAGAGGCATGCAACCATACATCAAATCAGAGCAGGGAGGCTCCCAGGGCATCTCACTGTTGGTAACCCCCTTCTCTGAAAGGTTTTCAGGGATTTGACTTCTGGGTGGGAGTATAAACCCGTGGCTGGACCATGGATCTTGGAGTTTTGAGAGTCTCGTCCTCTTAGTAGGGGAGATCCCTACACTTTAGGTGACCTTGACCACTTTCCTCCATTTCTCGGAAGCTGCCCAAGCCATGCTCTACAGCCACAATAGGTTGGAAATAGAAAGGAAACTTTTTTTTTTTTTTTTTTATCTTATAAAAAAAGAAAAGGCAAGTTTCATAATTTCCCTCCTCCTGGCAAGTAGCACATTTTTCTTTTCTGCCCTGCAAGACAAACGAAAGTGTTTTCAGTGCTCTGACATTATTCAAAGAGTGGAAAGCTCTAATCTAATCTCTCTAATGATTATCGCTTTGACATATTTTCCTTTGCTGTACTTTCTAAAAACTGGAGCAGCTGGACAAGGACTGGGTCTCAGCAGACTTGATAAGGTTAGCCAGTATTATAAACAATGTAAAATTTTACCTACCTCTTCAGCTAGCTCTTCCATGTAGCACTTTTCAGCTGTGTGATTTGGGCCTGAAAAAAGGCTTAAAATTTTATCATAAAATTTAATGACTGCTCAGCCATCTGGAGAGCAAAGAAATTTGTTTCAGCACTCAAGATCCATGGGAAGCAGAATATATCCTATTCCTATAGCAACTTCCAAGTACACTAACAAAGAATAGTTCCTGAAAGAAGGCAGTATATTGCCAAAATCTGCATAGTCACAGTGAAATACTTAAGACAGGCCACGTTCTCCCCTGTTTTCAGCTAGTAAAGTCCAAAAGGCTTTAATAGAGGCTTAAGAGACTTAAGGGAGGCAGGAAGGTTGGTCTGTGATAAGGAAAATAAGCAGTCTGCTCTGAGCTGAAAAATGACACCGACCAAGAGCTAGCAAAATATGCCATAGCATTAAATTCACCATATCCTTTATCCATAACTTATATGTGTGTCAAGATGATGCTTGACAGTAAGGGGTTCAATCTTTTACAACTTAAATCAAAATGGAAAACTTCATCATTTAGAAACAGCAGCAGAGCAATGTCAAAAATTATTGTAGCTCTGATGGTGACATGATGTAACCTCGAAGATTTTAAAGTAAGATGTCCCTTGATCTTATTATCAGTTAGAAGATAGGGCACCATCCTCTGAATATGGTAGAGGCAACATTTCTAACACTACAGAATTGTGAGCTGCGTATCTTATGGGATGGGGAGAGCTTCCAGAATAGCCTTTCATTGGAATGTCTACAGCACATATCACATGCAAACACCTCAGAAGCCTTAGTATTCCTTCTGTCATACATAGGAGGAAAGGAAAGTTGGAGGGATCAGATGCAGATGCTTTCTTCAAGGTCATCAGTCTTCACTGGTTTCCACGCAGGGCTCAATTCTGCTCAACCATGCTCAATGGCAGGTTGCCCAGAGAGGTTGTGCCATTTCCAGCCTTGGAGGTACTCCAAACTCAAGTACTGAGCTACCCGAGCTACTGCTGTTCCTGAGAAGGAATGGGATGATCATAACCCATAAGGTCCCCTGTGCCCTAAATTATTCTGTGATTTCAAAACAGAATTTACTGTAGGAGTAGAATTGCACCCTGAGTGACCGAGGTGTAGAGATCAGCTTTTCCTTGCTCTTAATGTCTTGCCACTCAAACTTTTCTCTCTAGGAAGGAGAGAGATCCTTCTGCACTGGAAAAAGAAACCCCTTGAAGCCCCAGAAAAAACGTAGTTGCACTCCTTGATGAGGGTTGGGAGAAAGCCCCTGGCTTTGGCTTCAACACATATCCCTGATCAAAACACAGGGTGCAAAACTAAGCCCTCTGACATTAGGAAATGCCAGATATAAACCGTCCTTCAGATGCTGACTTTGCGAACCTGTCCCTGTATGCACTGCTCCTTGTGCGGGGTCACAGCCGGCTGCGGGTGGGATTTGCTCCGAGGAAGAAACTGGGTCCTGCTGCCCAGCCACCTCCTAGGGTTTGTCCTTCTCTTTTTCTGGCACTCCCCGAGCCGAGCAAAGGTTCACAGTGCCCCGCTGAGCGCGATTAAGCGCAGCAGTCTGGCTCCCTTTTGGCTTCGCCGCCACGCTCAAGAGTCCTAGCCACAACGCAGAGGCAGCACAGCTCTGCTCTGCACCTACGGGACGTGTTCCAGGCCTGGCCATATGTGAGGTCTCTAAAAATTAGATGAAAGGTGGACTTCCATCCTTTGGCACCTTGGTAAAGGGTGCCAGGATTTACCCCTTCATGTCACCATCATCTGGTGTAGCAAAACTCAGAAATGCTTGTGGAGCACTTGGACGCTGTGGGGACATTGTCTGGGAGATTAAATGAAAAGCAGGAAATCTCCAGGGAGCCAATGAATAATTTTTAGTTCAGTTCAGCATTGATATGGTGGATTCTAAGTAGAATCTGGGGAGCATGAAAGAACATATGGAGTAACTTCCCATTCATAGAAACAGGAATAGGCTGCAGTAGGGGGAAGAGGGGGATGTGATAGGCATATGAAATCAAAACCTGTGTCATAGCACATTTAATCAAGGAAGTGTAAACACCGTTACTATTGCCAGGGTATCTAAATCTGGCATTTCCTAATTTCAGACTGTTGGCTTTGCAAATATTTTATGTGCTATATAGTGTAGAGAAGCTTTCTGCAGCTTTGCTCAACAGTGACCTTGCTTGAGAAAAGTATGTATGAGTTTTTAATGACTTTCAGATAACTTTTATAGCTGATGTTTTCTACCAACAGGATACTCTTGGGTCTAAATCTAAATATATTCTCTCTGAAGTAGTGTCAATATATTTAAAAAATACCTTTACAGGTTTACAATGAAGCATTTGAATTGCAGCTCAAAATACTCCAGGGTGCTAGAAATATCTGCTGAATCAATACATACATATAGATGCTTACTAAAATAAAAATATTAATAAGACCACTACGGATAGCAGAGCATCTTACTATGGAGAGAAACTTGAAAAGGATATTGATTCATAAAAATTTAAATCTTTGGTATACATTTAGAAAAAAACTTGCTGTTTATCAGTTATTCCTCTTTTTCTACTACAGGATTTATTACATGTTTTCTACAGATATTATATTCCATATGTGAGAATTTTCTTATGCTCCCTGTATACATCCAGAAGGTCAGTGGGTTTTACTCTGAGATGTCTTCATTCTAACATTCTTTGTTCTCAAAATAGCATTTCCTTGCATATAGAAAATATCCCAAGATTTTAATAAAATAAGGCTATACATCTGAGTGTAGCCTGACTCATCCACACAGAAAGAGTAGTCAAGCATTGGAACAAGCTGCCCAAGAAAGTGGTGGAGTCACTGTCCCTGGAAGTGTTCAAGAAATGTGTAGATGATCTAAGACTTAGGGACATGGTTTAACTGGCATGATGTTGAAGGGCTTACGGTTGGATTTGATGATCTTGAAGTTTTTTTCCAACCATAATGATTCTATGATTCTGTGACTTCGTAGAGAGGCAGATGGTAACCCCATCAGTGCGCCCATCACTGTTCCATTGCTCAAGCATGCTCTTTGCTCAGCGTGCTGCCTTCATGCATGCCTCTGTGAGTCATTTCATCCTCCTGTTGGACCACGCCAGGAGATCTGCAGGGATGGTTTTGGCTGGTTCTCCAGAAACGGAGGTAAGGGCAGTGGTGCCCAGCTGCTCCCATGGTCCATGCAAGTCCCTTCTAGAGAGAGTCCAGCGTAGGGCCATGAAGATGCTTAAGGGACTGGAGTATCTAGTGTATGAGGAAAGACTAAGCGAGCTGGGCCTGTTTAGCCTAGACAAGTGAAGACTGAGAGGAGATCTGATCACTATGTACAAGTACCTGAGGGGTGAATGGAGGGAGGATGGGGCCAAACTCTTCTTGGTGGTGGCCAGTGACAGGACAAGGGGTAATGGGTGCAAATTGAAACACGGGAAGTTCCACCTCCATGTGAGGAAGAACTTCTTTCCTGTGAGGGTGCCAGAGCCCTGGCACAGGCTGCCCAGAGAGGCTGTGCAGGCTCCTTCTCTGGAGATCTTCCCAACCCGCCTGGATGCCGCCCTGTGCCCCGTGCTCTGGGTGTCCCTGCTGGAGCAGGGGGGTTGGACTAGATGGTCCCTTCCAACCTTAACCATTCTGTGATTCTGCAGGGCGCATTGCTGCTGGCTGCCCAGCTCCTGCTGCCTCCCTCGGACAGGGAGCACTACAGAGCTGTAAGACTGCATGCTGCAGAGGGAAAATCACTAAAGGCTTAAAAAAAAAAAAAAAAAAAAAAAAAAAAAAAAAAAAAAAAAGCTGCTGGAGGCTGGTTCACGAATGTGGTTTTGTTTTGATTTTCTTTTTCCAATACGCATACATTTTAAAGGTTATAATCTTCCATGACATTTCCATTTCTCTTTTATTACTGGTGGTGGTGCAGCTTACAAATTGAAGCTAGAGTGTAATCCAAATAACAGCTTATTCAAGTCTTTTGTTCTCTCTCTCTGAGACCCTGGTAGCATTCATGTGGCTGCTCATAAATGCTGGATTTGACCCCCATCAACCTAAAGGGCATTTGTCAGGTGGTAAAAAAACTTTCCAGCTCCTGACTTACAAATGGAAGAGCAGTATGACTGTAAAAATAAGGGGGTACCATAAGCTTTTGAAGCCATTTGACCATATATCATAAGCGAATACCCTGTGAGACTCATCCTAATTGAATCTAATTTCCATGTTGGATTAAACTGCAAACTATTTTTTTTTTTGATTATAGTTACTACTACAGTGCATTTTTTTCAGCTCTTCTGGCCTCGCATTAACCTGCAAAGCAACTATGACTTTTGCAAGAAGGCCTGTTCACCAAATAGCTCTTGCAAAAGAAGATCCCCCACTTTTCATGGAAAGGCACTGGGCTTCCCAGGGAAACCTGCTGGGTAGCGCAAATAGGCCACATCTCCAGCTGGTAACAATAAATGTCACTCCGTTTCAAATAGAGGATATTATACTGATTTATGTAGTACCAGTGAAACTGGTCTTCCTTTTCAGGTCCTTTTTCAGGTCGTTTTCTGGGCTTATGTACCCTGAATTTGTCTTTCTTTCCCTTCATATTTCAGCTATCCTAAAAATTGATTTTATCTTTCCCAGAGAACCTGGTTTCATCTAATAGCCTTAGCCCCTGACGGCTGTGACAGCGGTGCTGTTAGCTGAACATGAACATCGCTGCCTTCTCAACTCCTTGTCATGGACGCGTCATTCCACCTAGGCCTGCACAAGTGCCAGTCCTATGTGTGAAAAAAAATATTTTTTCCAAATTTGTTTTGGATAGTTTCTCATGTTTACTTTGTCAGCATTAGCAAATCTGAATTTTTTCCACTCTCTTGATGGAGCACTCATTTGTTGCATCACAGGTCCAAACACGGTGGTGTGTGATACTGTGGCAAGGCTCATCTGCTCACTGCTACACAGGACTTGGAAACCTATTGCAGTCTGTGACGACAGAGGAGGCTTAATTAAATGTGCCTGTCAATGAAAGGCCCTCCCCACACACACTTTTTTTTTCCTTTTTAATTGATGCCCTCTTTGGTGGAGGAGCAGCCAGCAGCCTGGGTAGCAATTTCTCAGCTCCGTGAGATGGAGCTCAATGGCCAAAGGCCTTTTTATTTCTGTAAGAGAGAGCTAAAATGAAACAAGGTTCTCCTGCAATGAATTATTAAAGTGAGTTCATTTAACATCGCTGTGATCTGGCTTAAACACAGGCAGGCCAAAGTGGTTTACCAAATCTTATTGACTTCCCTAAGTGTCCTATTACAGGACAAAAATGTGAGTTTGTCAGCAAAACTGCTGTTAGAGGAAACCTAACAGAAAGCAAAATGACCTTTGGAGAGGGAAAATAATTAAATGGGAAAAGCTGCCGGTAGGAAAAAAAGAAAAAAAAAGAAAAAAATAAAAGAGTACACTGGTTTATTTTTGTATTAAGTGATTTAATAAAGAAAAGCGTGTTTTGACAGCCTTGTGTTATACCAGCCCCTGTGTTGGTTAAGGGTTTGTCTCTGAGACCGTGTATGTGCTATATACATATGTTAAAAATGGTTATATATGACATATAGATGTTTCTGTATAGCCCACCATCGTAGGTCACCTCTGCAATCCAGGATTGAGAGAGGTGATGCACTTGCTCCCATGCCCTTTTTCTGCCCTGGGTCGATATCTCAACATTTCTGTCTCTGCTGTGGTGAGGGTTAAGTGTGCAATAACATGCATGGTAGAATCGTCTGCGATACAGCAGCTGGAAAACATGAAAGATAGACTGGCAGTGCTCAGAGATTTCAGCAGAGATAAGTTCAATCACCCAGGAATTGGGATTTTCCGTCAAATGTTGCATTAAAGATGAATGGAAATGTTTAGAATGCAATTGTTTTCTTTATGTAGTGAACTAAAAAGATAGTATGAGGAGGCAGCAGAAGAAGGCAGCAGAGGTTAACATGCAAATATTGCTAATGTTGCGTGAGTTTTCCCCAGCTCTTCGCACAGAATTTGTATCTTCCCCATTTGTTGCTCTGCGCAGCGCTGTGCGAGGCCGTTTCCCTCAGCGCTGTTAGTTCTGTTCACAGCCTCTGGGTGTTGCAACCACAAGTCCCAGAGCACTAAGCAATATGAGGGGTACTTACAGCCCAGGCTGTGAAGCTCTGCCCTCATGGCAAAGTTCCTGTTCGTTCACTTAGGCTAGTATTTTCTGTTATGGGTTTCAGCTAAAAACATGTATGTAGCACATACTCTTAAGTGCTTTGATAAATGGATAATGAATGATACAGAAATGCTTTAAGGTTTTTCCTTTCCTTTCCTCCCTTCTTTAGTTTACATGATGACAGCAAATAATGGGCATCTTGAGGGCAAATAATTGGAGGAAAAACATCTGTAGCTAATTTGTAGCTAAACACTTTAACAAATAAAATTTAGAAACTTACTCCTCAAAGATAGTTTCTTTATGATTTACAATACTGGTATTTCAGGGAAAAAGCAAATTATGAACAGATCTTCATCGATTCATATCTGACTTCAAGTTTAGAGAGCTCCATAAAAAATATTACCGGAAACATTTATTATTCTTTTTTTTCAAAAAAAAAAATGTCAGTGGGACAGTTCCAAAAATATCTGGAGAAAAGTGTCATAGTCAGTGTTTGCATTGGACTGACCTCCATAATACCAGAATTCCTAAACTTTGAATTATTGATGATTTGTGCACACATGTACATACACACTTATATGTCTGCAGCCAAGGATATAAGTGAGGATATCATTGTCTATTGTGAACTGTTGACTACAGTAAGTCTAATCATGGGAAAGGTGCTGCCTTTGTGTGCGTTATGACACCCCATACCGAATGAGTAAGCATATGCTTAAATTCTGCTTAACGTGCTTTACCTGCTTAAATTCTACACTTTTTTCTTTTCTTTTCTTCTCCATGTCTTCATTTTGAGTACCATTAAGTCCTGGGATTTGCGGTGATTTTTCTGCCCTTGTGTTCGTTTCTGAAGAGTGGTGGCCATTCATAATGCTTAATTTTTAAAAACATGAAGACCTCAGAAGGCACATCATCTATAAATGCTATGTTTTATGTATTAAGGCTAGGGCAGGTAGATAAAAACATATGGTGTTTTTAATTTCCCTAATGGACATGGTAATTTCCTCAATCTCGTCAAGAATCTGTGTAAATTGGTTTTCTAAAAGAACTGCATTTTGCTGCTAATCTGAGTGCTTGGTTACCACACAATTATTTCCTAAATGGAAAAATGCACATTATCATGAATATTCAGATAAGGCTGTGAGCCATTAAAGCCCCATTTGTTCTACAAATAGAACCCTGCTGACTTTTTGAATAATTGTTTCTAGAAAAAAGAGTTTTCTAAGGATGTGCAAGGCCAAAAATGATATACTTAAAAAAGACCATGCTCATTTCATTGAAGGAGAGCAACTAAACAGAACTATGAGATCAATCTGATCGATCTACCTGGATTTTCTGGATTGCTATTCTTTCCCATTTTCAAGAGAATAATCAAATCCTCAAATGAACTTGAATAAAATTGCTTGTTCTTTTGAGTTTGATGAACTGGTTATTTTTAGTCAGGTTTAGTCACTGGAAACAAGTTCTTTTTTATTTTTTTAATAGAGGGAGTTTGCACAGATCCTTAAGGATTTTTATAACACTTTAAAAGCGTGGGGAAAAAAAAAAAAAGACTCTCTACAGCATTTCTGATGCTTTCAAAGTGTTTTAAATGCTTTAATGAAAAACTTCATAAAAGCTCTCCAACAAGCAATGTTATATCTGTAAGAATATTAACACTTGTATTTTAGTCAAGCTTCTAAAAGGTTGTGGGTTTTTTTTTTTCATTTTTGCCATCTTATCCAAAATCTGGTATTTCCAAAATCTATATCCAAAATCTATATTTATCTTATCTGATCTTATCCAAAATCTATATATAATACACCTCAAATTAAATAATTTAGACAATTTGCATTGCATGTCAGTAGCTATATAGGTTAGCATATATATATAAAAAACTCTTAAAAATGTTTTTGTCATATTTTCCAGTAAACTTTCAATGGCTAATGACGTTCCTCCTATTTTTTTTTTTTCATACTCATTTCATCATTCAGCAATGAGATACAGAAAAAACAGTTAAGGACAAGGAAGTATGTAATGCATTAAATAACGCATATGTGAGAGATTCTTCCTCATACTCATGACACACACTCAGCCCACCCTAATTGCTTGTAGCAGGTCTAAGAAATCAAATAGAAAAGGAGAAGGCCTTGCACCTGGGAGCATGCCCAATGAGAAAAATGGTCTCACTTTTCTCTATACTTCATTCACTTCCCCAAGTCAATGAAGGAAAAAAAAAATGAGAGAGATCGTGCTAGTGTATTGGATGGATAACTTGATCCACAGTCAGCCCTGTCTTTGCTTAAGCTAAACATTAACCCTCCCTCCTCCCCCGCCCCCCCATCCGTGATTCTTCATACTGTCCATGAAGGAGCAGACCTTTCTCGCTGTGTGTCTATATACAAATGTATATATGTACATATATACACACATACATGTATATATAAAAGCCTGTATTCTTACATGTATGTGTATAAACAGAGGGTGTTTGTACCTTAGTACACACATTGAAATAGAAAATAAATGGAGACATGCAGGCTAACATGCTCTGAGTAGTTCATAGTATTAGGACCTGCAAGGACAACCAGTTTGGGCTGAGAGATCCCCTAGTTTTTGTAGATAATCTAATGTACCAGGAGTGAGCGCCTCCAGATTGCAGCTTCACGTCGCAGCTCTCAGCAGATAAACACTGCACTGATTTCCATTGTATCCTGGCCTGAAAATTTTGTTTCTTGGTTCCTACTTTATTTTATGGAGGAAAATAATACATAGAGGCTTGTGAACCAAAAACTGAGTCTCACATAGACAGGCTGAAAATGCATGTTTTTCATCTTAAATGACTTTTATGACTCAGAAAATGGATACTGCAGTCTCAATATGCAGTTGATGCATGGTGCACAGATGCAGTGTCTCAGAAAACATTTGCGCTGACTGTCATTATGTTTTCCTAATTAGAAACCTCTGAATACAGATCTATTTCCAGTGTGGTTTTTATGTCGAATTGCACAACAAATTCAGTTCAACTAGCAGTTCAGCTTGCCCAACTGCCATGAACAGAAGTTAGCAGAAATAAATTAAAGAGACAGTAATGTGCTTGCAGCATTAACATTAGCATTTCATGGCCTTTAGATAGCTCAGGCAATAAACAAACTTGAATTCTGAGAAGTTTCCTTCTTATGTGGACAGAAAGGTGTCTGATCACTGAAGGCTGATTGCTCCTTCACATGAGACACCATCACTTGCCTTTTTTTGATGTAATTTTGAGACTCTGAACCATGATCATAAACTGTCTTGTTCCTGATGAAAAGTAAAGCAAGGAAAGGTGAAATCAAGGACGGACATCAAAGAAACTTCACTGCAGAGCAAGCTGATGGAAAGAGTAGCTCAACAGCCTTGACACACAGTACTCTCCTCTGGAGACTGATTGAAGTGACCTGCACTGATTGAAAACTATTCTGTAGGGACTGTGATTTGAAGTTGCTTACCTCTGCTAACCCTTCAGCAGCTTGTGTGCGCAGCTCAGGCTGTAGAGAAGCCGCCGTCCTCGGATCTCGCAGGAGGACACACTGGGACTTCCCCTACCCCCCCAACCACAGCACTGTGCCCAAGCCCATCCTGAGAGGGCACCAGAGCCATCAGGGTTTCTGGTGAAATTCGGAAGAGGTACCTTTTTCTCATATAATCTCATGCTTTCCATCACCAGAGGAATGTTTTTAAGCACCTGCAGCTGCATATATAAAATGAAACCGAAAACCATTCTAGCTGTTGCCCCAAGTCAGCTCCCTGGAGCCACAGGCAGGTTGCTGCATCAGGGGCTGCATCTTCAAAAGGGGGCACTCAGCAGCCCCCTAGGGAAGGCTGTCTGGCCTGTGAAGGTGGCTCTGCTGGAAATGATCCACTCTGGCAAGTAATGCAGTTTTACCCAGTGATTAATGCTGTTACTTTATCCACTGACTGAGCAGAAAGAAAATGGGCAGTGCAGAGCTGTCACCAGTGAGCCGGGTAGCAAGCACAGAAGTGATGGTGAGTGATTCTCTGGCAGAACAAAATGGTGTCAAAAGCTGCAGGTGAGCCTGCTTGGAGGGGAAAAATACAGGCCTTTCTGGAAGCCCAAACCATACTGCATCTTTAGCTTTTTGCTTTGTTAGGAACACAAATTGCTAAAGCGCCAAGCATTGGGACTAAAGAAGTATTGTAGCATGATGCAGGCTCAAAATAAACTTGTTTAAAATGGGTGAACTATTTGTTTCTTCAGCAATTGTGTACCAGAACCCTGCACTAACAGTGATCTGGAAGCAAGGGATCTGCTCTCTGCCTTAATTGAAGGAAGCTCATTGCCCCTGGAGTGATTTTGGATGCCTGGGGAATAACTTTGCCTCTGACATGAAATCACCTACTGGAAGGGAGGAGATGACACTGACAGTAGGATTTATGGCTCTCTGGACTTCTTGCCTGTGGGTGACAAGCTTGGCAGAAGAAGAAAAAAAAACATGCAAAGTGGGAAACCATTTCTAGTCAAAAACAAGTTTCTAAAAAGAGCGCAGAAAAAGATACTTTCTAAATCTGAATCCTTCCTATGTGCACTTTATGGAGTGACTACACCAGTGCCACTTCATTTTATTTGTGTGTCTTCCGAGCAAGGAGAAAGCCACATCAGACATGAACACTCTGCTGCAGCTGTTCAGCCTATATTCCCAAACCTGCACTTTTGCCCATGGCATCATCCTTTTGGTAGGACTGGCCTAACCCCAGGTTTTTGCAGGTCCCCCTCCCTGCTACCATTACCCTGGCAGACTATATCAGGATAGTTCTAGTATTTTGCTGTATGTTAGTGTTTGATGGATTGGTATATTCCATGTATGTTCCAGGAGATAAATACTAGCTTTTTGTGGCAAAGCATCTGGCACCATTTCTTAGGCACTCAGGGGAAGCGAAATAATAAGGGAGATCATAGTTTATTACTGACGCTAGATGTTATTTATGTCAGCTGGTCAAAATGCATCTTTTCATGCACTGTGACTGTAAAAGTAATTGCAATAGTACACAAGCTACATCTCCAGAAAGAAGTAAAGGCATTGCATTTTCTTCAGTGAGAGCATAAATGGTTTTGCATGGCTGAGGAAAGAGCAGACGTGAGATCTACCGTGCTTCGGCAGAAGCCATTTCCAGTTCCTCAACCTGGAACTGAACCACAGCTGCTAATTGCAAAACAGCCTGCAGAGGCTTATTGCTATAAATCTAGTATAGCTTGTGAGAACATCAACTTAAGGACTTCTTGTTGCTAAAAATGTGAGAACCCAGAAGACAACGTGACTGCTATAGCACAAAAAAAGTGCCATAGCATAATCTATGATTGCTCCCATTGGTAATTTGGCAATGACAATAGATTGTTTTCCAATATTTACTTATAACTTTAAACAAAAGATCTTGATAGCAAGCACATTTCATACATTATCAGCAATATATCAGCTCCTTTTCCATCTCAAGAAATAACTAAAGACCTCTTGAAAATAGCAGGGTTTTCCTCTGTGGCCACCAATGACTTAAGCTAAAGCAATATTTCTAGAGGTTGTTTATAGCTATTCAGTTCACTGAAATGGAAATGGTTCTACAGAACTATTGCCAAGATAGAGGTCAATCATTAGAAACATTTAAAAACATAAACTGTATATGACCATAAAATTGTTGAAGTTTGATAATAAATCATGAGGTACAGTAGGTATCAATAACATTAACTTTGGAAGACATCATTCTTCCCACAAATTCACAAAAAAAGATAATGCACGAATGCTTGTTTAGCTCATATACTGCAGAAACAGTAGAGCAGGCTAACTTTGTGTCATGATTTTAACCTTAAGCCTATAGGATTGGAGGTCTCCCTCACATTTCCTCATCTGCCAGCAGACTGTTCTTGTCAGCCTTCACAAATGGGAATTTCTGAGGCAAAGAATGCTTAGGAAACAGGTCATAAAGAAATGTAAAATATTCATTAGATATTAGTTATTAAAAATTACCTTTGTATACTATACTATACTTTGTATACTATACTATACTTTGTATACTAGTATACTTTGTATACTAGTTTTTACTTGCTAAATTGTAATACCTAAGCATTTAAAAGATGATGAAGGTGCATATGAGAGAACACTGTTTTTTTTAATAGAATATGCTAAAAACTATGATACAACCTTAAAATTAGAACAATCTCATTCTGCATGTGCTGAAGTTTGACATAATGCATTAACTGAAGGGTACATTACAATAAAGAACAGTTGACATATTACTTGTTCATAAAAGTAACTCTTTTTCTAAAAAAGCATGGAAAATCATTTAATTCATTGCTGTACACACATTCTCAGACACTTGAATTCCCATTCTGATTACTGAGAAGAAAATTTTATTGACTTATTGAATGACATTTTCTAAAGGAAGAACAAAGATGACTTGGAAATTGTAGAAACTTTTTTAAAAGCTTTGATTAAGGTTTTTTTGTAGGAGCTATGATGTGAAGTGAATATTCAGTAAAAAAAATATATGTGCATTGGTGAGGGCTTCAGAAATTTTTTTATTAGAAATGGTTGTGCTTTTATTTAAAATGTTTTTATTTTTGCAGTTCTAGCTTTCTTTAACACTTAATAGGTATAGCATTTACTATGTAAATTCTTACCTCAAATATATCAGCAGAGAGGTGACCTTGCCAGACTGCAGATATATGGTAAATGCTAAATCCCTTAAGGCTAAAGTTTCTCTCATACATGCAAAGAAATTTTAAGAAATGAAACACAAGTATGTATTATAATTACACTAAACCTCCATAACATTTCAAACAAGAAAATGAAATTTATGTTAACTGAATTTCATATGTCACAGCCAAAGAAATTTTCAAAAAATAAAACCCTGAGATACTAATGGAAACACACTTCTCTACGAGGTCCTTTGTTTTTCATGTTGTTCCTTATTTTCACCCAAGAAAGGCAGTCCCTCTCTCACCAAAACCTGTCGCTCATTCCCCCTTAGCCAGATGCCAAGGCAAACAGATCAGCCATGGCTTCCTCTGGCTATACCTCTCCGGGAATTCAATTAGGGAAAACAACGGCTTGGTGAATATACTTCCCACTTGCTTCCCCTGGACCTTGGACTAAGATTCATTGGTAAAAGTGAAGTAACTCGCTCAGGAGGGTTCTTATAAGAACTATTTCTTTTAAAGGTCATGTGTATGTTTTTCAAAGAACTGAACACCTGCACGCGAGGAATTATTAGAACTCAAAATGCAGATTTTGTATGCGTCAGCATGTCAAATCTTAATGTTTTCGCCTTTTAAAATGTGCACGGGTTTGTTCCATGTATAGACGGTACATATAACGAAACTTAACAATTGTATATGCTGGCTAGAAACTCACCTCATATGTATTTTTTAATGTCTTTCTAAATTGATCTTTTGTTCACAAAATAGACCTGAAAATAACCTGTTCTCTGACTGACAGGTAAGTGAATGAACTTTACTGGATAATCCAATAAGGGGTGAAGCTTTCATAGCTAAGGAAAAGTATGACCTGTTTTTCTCTTCACCCTGGCTTCACAAAATGTAACAATTCCAAGACAAAAGACAGTGGTTATAGCCCAGCACCCAGAAGAAATCCCAGCTGGTTAAATTGTTCCATTACTGACGTACAGAGACAAGCATTCATCAACATGTCAACAAAATTTTTAAAGATGGCTCCTCTGAGTAATACAGATTTTTTCCAGGAGAGATAGTGCTTTGTACATGAGTCTGGAAATAGAGTTAAAAAAATAACAAAAAGGAGCCTTTAATCCCGGAGACTGAGGCTAGCATCTTATTTGAGCAATCCAGATGTTACTAAGGGAATTAACTATGTTTTATAAAAACTTTAGCCGAAGGTAATCTATGATGTTGCACTAGGTAGGAAAAACAATATGATACATCCTGCTCAAATGGATATTTAAAAAGAAATTTCTCACAGATGAATTTTTTTGGTTGTATATAGGTGAGAAACAGATTTCTCAAAAATATTTGGTACTGGATAATCAGAGAAGCACAAGATTACACTGTAGCAAGAGGTGGGTTTTCTTTCTTTCTTTTCATATTAGAAGAAAAAAAAGATAATGTAAGAGTTCCCAGTTTCTTACTGAAGATTCCCTACTGATTTTTGACTCTCAAATGCAAATTTCTAAATAGCTATGAAATTAAGTAATAAAAATCCTGAGTTATATAATAGCAGACTCCTAAAAATAATGACTTTTGCATCATTTTCTAATTTCTCAATTTTTTTCCAAGTTTGGTGAAAGTTACTTTGTAAGTAGTCTATCTCAAATGCCTGGCCTCTGTTGCTGAGGGATTTATTGGGTGTGTTTCCAAGTCTCCATTAACTATGGCTTTCTAGTTTATTAACTATTTACATCTGGTATCACAGAAGTATCTCTAACATAAGCATTGCTGCAGTAAATGTAGGTGCTATATAAATAATGGACCAGTGATGGATTGGATCACCTCCATCTGGAGAGGGGATATGCTCTCCTCCCGCTCGGACAGAAGCTCTTTCTAAAGAAGGACCAAAGCGAGGTGAATTTTTCACCGGAGAAGGAAGCTGGGGACTTTCAAGACCATGCTGGAGGGCAGCTTGCTGCAAGTGCTGAGGCACCAGCAGCACTTCTATACGCACTGTCTGCATTTAGTTCACATTTTCAAGCTTTTAATGAAACTATATAAAAAAAAAAAAGAAAGAAAGAAAAAAGAAAGAAAATAGAGTTTTTGTCTCTACTTGTAGGATTCCTGGAGCGGGGCTCCTTGCCCTGGACAGGAGCCATGGACACCTGCTACAAATGCTTTGATCCAGCCCTCACTGGCCCAACAAGTTGCAGGCTTTCAAGACAAGGACCAGGCATGAGATTCATTCAATTAGGAGGAAAATAGCTGATCCATAACACAGGCATTTTTCTCAAGTATCTCCTTGCAGGTAAATCTTGCAATAGTGTTAGTAGATACAGATATATAACGAGGTGGAGTTTGTTTTTATTTTTGATACAAAGATATATCAAAAACCAATCAGATGTCACCACAACTATGTTTATAAATGGTTGGCTAGTAACTTGAAGCTGGTGTAAATTAAGTCAGATTTATTCTGCTATAGATGAGAGCTTGCTAATACTACTGAACTGAACTATGAAAAAAGATGATGCTAGCCCTCCCGCCTTGGCAGGAACCTCATCCATCATGGAACTGCTGCAGTTGGATATAGCACATTTACACAGTCTGAGAAAGATTTTCAAAAGCACCCAGGAGATTAAAGAACCTAAAGTGACAAAGACTTTAAATGGTACTTGCTTTTGCAAATTTCTTCTCCTGAGACTACAGTAAATTTAATAACCCACACAAATACAGTCTGAATTGCCATCTAGTTTTACAAAAGCTTGACATGTCTTCCTCTTGTTTTAATTAGACAGATACGGTAAGGAGAAAACAAAAATGATTGTTTTTTTTTTCCAGATGGTATCAAACTGGAAAGTAACCTTGGTGATCACGCTTAACCTGATGGGTTTACTAATATTCCTACTGCCAAAAGATAAGATGCTATTAAGTAGAAAGCAACGGGTTAGTTTATGTCAGAGGAGAGGAAAGTAAATAACTTATCTTAAGTAATCATCTCACCTAAAGAATACCACCACTGACAGCAGCACTGAAAATAGGCTCACAGGGGGGAACAATGTAGCCTGAAGCATGCAAACAAAAGTAACCTTTAAAATTTGATTTGCATCAGAGTCCTCCACCTATTATCTAAAAATAATAATGTTGGCTCTGGCAACCTAATCAAGCCTTAACTGTAGCGTGCCAACAGAAAAGCCATTCATCTGAGACTCTTAGCAAGAAATAGCAGGAAAAGAAGGCATGAGTGAGAATTGGTTGCTAGGCCAAAAAAAAAAAAAACCAAAATGACCACAACATATAAGGCACTCCCTGAGAATCCTGCTGTTATCTGAGAGATCAAATTTCATTGTAAATGCGTCTTCCTTGGCCATGTGTGCTTGTATTCCTCAGACATGGAACACTCAAGTTTTGCAAGTCTCTAATCCATCACCGTCAATAGATTGGCAGCTTTTCCTTGGGCAGAGTTGAAGAACTTGCCAGAGTTGCCGCTCCGCAGCAATACAAATTGCAAGGAGCACAAAGAGCACGGGGCAAAGTCTTCAAGGATTTCCTATGAAAATCCATTCAAATGAAGCAACGATTTCCCCCTTCACCTGTCTCATTATCACTGAGTTCTTGTTTTGCAAGTGCACGAAGGTCCCTCACCGAAGGAGTCCCCGGCCGGTGGGACACCTCTGCACCGGGGTTGCTCACCGTGTCCTGCTGGCTGCATCCATGGGCATGAACCACGTGGATGAGCTGAATTTTAGGGGATTCCCAACAGAAATACATGGAATGATGGATTCCGAACAGATAACTTCAATACCTGCAGTGGGCAAACAGACCCAGGACTTGTGTCTTACATCTGAGTGCACCAAGGTGGCTTGCCAGAAGAATAAAATTCAAGGCTGGACATGAAGTGCAAGACACTGGGGCATCCAGGGCAGTTCTCTAGTGCTGGCTTTCTTTTGTGCTAGCTGCACATTTGTGGAGCATACTTGAGGTAGGGCCCTGCCTTTGCATTGGCACTGAAAGGAAGTTGTGCAAGTGAAAAACGGTGATATTTATCATTTTGTGAGTTTTTTTGTTTGTTTGTTTGTTTGTTTATCAAAAGAACATTGTCTGCTTCTATTCAGGCACAAAAATATCATTGAGAGACATTTGTCACTGCACACTTTCCAGCTTTCCTTCTACTCTCTTACTTTTACTTTTTTCTTTTGTTGCTTGTCCTAACCTTGAAGCTTGGACGACTATAACGTATGAACACTATTGACAATTACTTAAATTAGTCTTATTGACTTCACAGCTCGCAGGATTACAAATTCAATGCACAGCACAGAATCAGGAAAATGGAATTTTAATTCTGATGATGGGGTCTAGCTCATGTACATATGTAAGAATGGAGCAAACGTTGGTAGCTTTCCAGTGCCAAGAAAAACTTGCATTAATGGAAAAGTGCTTCTTAAGTATGAAAAGAATATTTACTTCTCCTGTAGAAATGTATATAGAATATGATGCGCAATGTATGCCTTTTCCTTGTACTGATCAAGATGGCAGTACTGGAGAAAGAGCAGACACAAAGGAACTAATCATCCATCTTTTTGCTATGCAGTAGATGTCAATAAACTGGAGCTTGTGTTCCATTCTACTAAAATCCCAATATCCCAGGCAATATCCTGTCTTTCAATAAAGCTGGCTCTAATATCCACTGAGATGTGAGTTAATGCTGAGTGGAAAATGACTTTTGTGTTTACTTACTTCCAAATTATATTTTATCCATTTTCATTACTAGATAAAAGTAACAGCCTCAACTTATTCATTGTAAAGAGAAGGCTGAATATCCATCAGAGGATTCAGCAATCAGGGTATATTGATGGCAAAAGATTTCTAGTGGAATAAAAATGCTTTTCAATCCAAACAATCATTTTAATTTTCCATATATGGTGTCTCTGAATGCACTTTTAAAATCCCATTTAAGAGAGATGTTTTGGCCATTTTTCAGAGACTGCAGGCACTGTACATCAGGAGAAAGTGTAGAGGGCAAACTACAGGATGACTGAACAACTACTGAGATTTTTATTTTTAACTCCAAGACAGAATTTACACAGCACAGCTGTGATACCTAAAAGCCTGCCAATTGCCTTGCATAACTTGAACATATTGCAGTGCCTCAGCACTTGCTACGTTGCCCAGGTATCCCCTAAAGACAACACTGCAGGGCTTTGTTTTACATAACTAAATGGGAAGTATCCAAGTAATTCATTCTATCAGCAAAAGAGTGAGCGCACAATGAAACCCTCCAGGATTATAGACGCTCCATGCAAAGGAATATTTCTCTGTGACTTGTGGATACGTGTGGCTTGAACTATTTTAATGTGCTTGGTAGAGATGCCACAGTCTTGAGTGGGCATATGTCAATGCTACTGTCATTGCAGTTGTTACTGTTATTATGTTTAATTCTTGTCATTATATCGTGCTTATTATTGCAACATCATTTACTACATTAAATGTGCACTTTGCTCCCAAGCAAAAATGACAGCTGTTAAAGAAAAACAGTGATATCATTTCACCAAAAGCTGCAAACTAGGTTGATAAAGTCACTGTACTTCCTTGTGTACTTGAGGGGCCAACATACCACCCCCTTACTCACCCTTTCCTTGACACATTAGTTCTGAAGAATCCAGGGAGATTATTTATGGTGGACACTACTACTGAATGTTAGTAATAGTATCAGTTTGGCCTTTGTAAAAGAGCATTAAATCACAATGCGCTGAGACAGGGCAAGAGTCCTCAGGCTTCTTTTAAGTGCTATTTTTAGAGCTGGATATTCAGACGTTTCTTATCAAATAATTAGTCTTCGAAGCAAAGTCAAGCTAACTTTTGATAATAAAATATGAAGTGATTTAATTCTTGTCTGAGCTTCAGAAAAAGGCTGATTTAAAGTTTCATTGATGTCTCTGCACTTGACTGAAATAATTTAGCAATGGGAAAGTAGGAGCACAAAGAAGTCTACACCAATTACAATTCCTGCTCAGTTTGCAGGGCAAAGGACTGAAGATATAGACATTTATCAGGATTTCTGAACCATCCCAATTTTGTAGAATTGCAGTGGGACTACAAAGACAGGAGAGGTGCTTTACAGCCAATATAGTCTCTTTAAAAAACAGAATACCAAAAAAAAAAAAAAAAATAGAGGAAAGTCCTGATTAGACAGAGAGGTGATGGAAAGGCTCTAGGCTCACTGAAGATGATGCTCTGACTATGAGCAAACAAAATAATTCTGTCACAGAAATGCCAGAAGCCATGTAGATTTGTGGTGAGGGGATTGTCACATATAAAATAGTCAAGATAATCATTCTGCTGTGCTTGGCACTGGTTAAGTTTCAGCTGGATGCCTGCATTTGTTTTCAGGCACACAGATAAACTGGCAGAGCTCAGAGGAGAATAACAAAAAAAATGATAAAAAGGTTTGGAAAAGAAGTCCTACAGGAGAAAGTTGTGGAACTGGATATAGTTGGTCTGGAACAAATGAGTCTAAATGGAAGGCGGGAAGACTTAGGTTAAATGAAAATGAACGTTTATAGCTTTAAGAAAAGTTTGGCCCCAGAGCAGGCTGCCAGGGAGGGTTTTAGAAGCAAAATTACTAGAGATACTAAAAAGCAGGAGACCATCTGTCAGGGATGGTTTAGGGATAATAAAAAAAGTATTGCCACATGTTAGGAAATAGAGCTAAATAACCCATTCATGACTAGATGTTAACAAACTAGGAATGTAATGACTTCTCTTCTTAGGGCAAGTTCCTGGGCCTTTACCCTGCAAAGAATTTCTTGAACTTATACAAAAATGCAGGTTGATATATCAGATTTAAGATGCGGAAGGACAGCAGCAGCATTTGAGTATTTCCACGGAGAGACGTTCATTTGAGCATAGCAAAAAACCCATCTTCTTTTTTTTTTTTTTTTTTTTTTTTTTTTTTTATGGTGGTTTGGAAACATACATTGAATATACCTTGGAACCAATATTGAACGTTTAGGTTAAACCATAAGTGTGGTTATATCCCTTAGTACTGCAAGTAATTAATGGGCCAGTTCAGACCTGTCTAGTTAGTTGATGCTGTAATAATGATATAATCAAGCAGATTTCCGTGGTAAATGGGCAGTACAGGGTATAAAGGCATATCCACCTGACTGTACATTTCCAGCACTGGGATCCCAGATTGTATTTGCCGAGACGATTCCCTTCTACCTTTCCCCCGCCCATTTCATACTCCTGCAATTGGTTTTCCTGGCATATCTGCGCTGCTGTGCTCAGCCAATATACCTTGGAACAATTTCAAACAGGCTGAAACCTGATGTGTTGCTTTGGGGCAAAAGCAGGCGATACAGTTGCTGCTGACATCCGTTTCCAGAAGCCGACCTGATGAAAATGCCGTGCTGCAAGGAAGCTAGCGGAGAAGCTGTTCCCAGGACTACGCTCGCTATATCTGCTTGGAATGATCTCTGCGATCACTGAGACTCAAAGCACAGCAGATGTACGTTCAGTGATGTGGTGCTGGCTCTGGCGGGCCTGTCTTACCCCCGGAGGAGTGAACGTCACATTGGGGTTTCCCTGCCCCAAGGCATAACCTGCGCAGGCTTGCAAAGGTGGATGCTGATCTGCATTAGATGCAGCGTGAGCGATGGAGTGAAAATTAGCACGGGGAGAAAAACACGACACTTATACAATGTTGTCAGACAACACTGATATTACTGCAATCCCTTTGGCAGCTTCCTGCTGCTATGAAGCCTGGCCTCCTGAGCCTACCCTTCTGCCTCCTCGTGACCCGTTATTTTCTGTAGAAGACCTTACCACTTATTACCAGGAAGTTTAATCTGCTCAGGAGGCCTTGATGAGAGACCTTGTCAAAACTCCTTGAAACTCCGAGTGCCTTTGTCCCTGTTTCCCATGTATCCCTTTACTCCAGTGTGACTACCAAGAGATCCAGGAGTCACAACTACAATCAAACTGGTATTGACTTTTCCATAGCATTTTATATTATCTGTGTGTTCGTTTTTTCTATTCCTTATTACAGTTAATCTTAACACATCTAATAAAAATAGTACGGTTTCATATATCTGTGAACTAGATCTGTTTTTAAATCTACTGTTGATTTTCCATCTCTTATTCCACTGGAATTGAAGCCATGGGCAAGCACGGGTTAAACAAAGCATCCATCATATATCTGAGTTACTTAGGAGATGAGGGTGAATCTCATATAATCCTGGCAATATATTTGGCTCTTTGCTCCAAACTTTCTTCTCCTGATGCTTCAGTTTGATGATGAATTCCTTAGACCAGCATATTGTAAAAACCCCTGTTGTGGGCTTCTCTGCTGTGAGCGTTAATGCAGAAGGTTCATTTCAATTTTCTGCCAAGGCCTTTGCTCCCTGCCACCCCTGCAATTCTCCAGCAGGCAACCAGCCTCAGGAGTGTTTGGAAAAAAAATAATTTATAATTCTGTATCTTTAGCAAGCTGCAGACTCATTTTGGCCTGCCTTTTTGTGATTTTGTGTTTTAACTTAATAGAATTCACATTCTTTGTTATTTTCCTCATTTGGACATTTTTATGCTTGCTGAGGGAGTTCCTTTACCTCTAATAACCTCTTTCATGGTTTGGTCCTACAGGTTATTTTCATGGTCCTGGCAAGTATGTGATCCAGGGATTTCCAACTCCAAGGCAATTTTCATTATACAGTTACATCATTATACAGCTATAGGATATTTTCTTTTGGGACAATTTGATAGGTAGTTTCAAGCAGAGACAGCATGGATATGTCTGGGGAAGGTGTGGGTATATGTAGGTAGTGAGAGTAACAGACCCACCTTCTGCAAAACCGACTACTCTGAAAAAAATCTTACATTACTTACAGAAACTATTTGTTTCTTAGCACACAGATATCCACCTAACTGAAACATTCCTCTTCATGACTTGGTAACCCCTATGAAGGTAATGCCAGGTAGCTAGAAAGCTCAGGCAGTGTTTGGAAGTTAAAGATATTTGTACCTAAATGACCTTGTTTCCTTTTTTATTTTATTTTTTTTCCCCAAGATCCTGCTTGAATTAAATCCTTTTCCTGATCTCAGCAACATCCTGGCAGGTCTTTGGAAAGTCTGAATTACAGACAAAAAGGAAATTAAAAAATGCTGTCTTGGACATGAACAAAGAACCACCAAAAAGCAAGATTCAGGAGGGAGAAAATTCTCCTTTGGGAGCATGACTTGAATATGTGATGCAAAAGCATTTTGATATCAAGGGAATGTCTGAACCAGAGGCAGCCACAATTAATTTGAATTTCATGCCAGCTTACTATTTCCTCATTATGTTTCACTGTGTATTAAGACTGCATTTGTAAGATGTAGTCTGAACTTCACATTGAAGAATAGTCCTGCTGCTGAAAGAGCAGTAATTCATTTACTAACAGCCCTCATTGCTGTGCTTCGACAACATAATCGTTCTCCCTTGTCCCAACCATATGATTATTCCTGTTGTGTAGGAAATTTAACTCCAAGGAATGTCAGATCAAATAAAAAAGCATAGTGCTTACCATAGTTTTTATTCAATTAAGTAGCCATTACAGAGTTCATGCTATTTCAGATGACATAATGCAGAAAGTAATTGCAGTCCTTAATTATAGAGATATGTTCACCTAAACAAAATGGCACAACACAATCCAAGCCCATCAGCATTTTTAAATTATTATCCTAAGGGGGTTATTAGACAGTGAACAGTCTTTGGGAAAGATGGATGGGCAATCTGCTGCCTCCAGAAACTACTTTCAGCACAGAGGAGTACTATTTGAGGTTTATTTGTGAAATTCCCAGATGCAGTAAACAACATAAGAAAATTGGTGCTGCTGAAATATTCTCCAAGAGATAAAGCACCAAACCGCAGCTCAGAGACCTCTGACTTTGTGTGGGATCTGAACTGTGTCACACATATGCCTGGGGACCGTCACAGACACAAGGTGTCTGAGGAAGGTCTGGGCAGGCTGTAGGGACTTATCCTCAAAATCAGATCTAGAAAGCCCTGCCCATTCCTGTCCAGTCTTGCTTGTCAAGCACCTCACCTGTGGTGTCTGCACATGTTCATGCCATGGTAGGATCCATGAGGCTTCCTCTGTCCCATGTCCCTGAGAAGTCCCATTTGCCCTGCATGGTCCCAGTGCTCTTATAATCTCCCATTGGGTTTGGGCTGCACACTAGGTTGTTGCTCAGAACTGTTGTGGAAGAATTGCTTGAAAAAGGGGAACTTAGAGAAAAACTAGGGCCTAACAGAAGTTATGACATTACAGAAGCTTCCTTGGGGTGAGACACAGTTGCCACTTCCAGAACGGTTGGTACACACGGACTCTGCTCCGTCGTGTTTCCCTAGGCAACACAGTCTGCCCTCCTCACAGCTGCGAAGAGGAGTAACGGAGGGTGGAGCGGAGCGAAGACACCGCGGCCACACTCTGTTGGACTCCCTGTGCTGCTAAGCTGCACAGTAGCTGCCCAGTGGGACATACACGATAAGATGGCCGGTGCTGAGCCAGCAAGGGTGGCAAATCCCTCCTTTGGGATGAACTTTGCTTGAACTTTCCTCATTAGAGTCTCATTTATAATGCCAAAATACTCCTCCAACCCAGAAGTTACCCACCTCCAAGGTAGGACCACTCCTCACTGAACATGCTGTCTAGATTTTCAGTTGACTATACCCTTATATGAAAGCAAGGGACTTTTTCACCAATCAGTAACAAAAGTAAGTGTGACTATAGTCACTCAAGCTCCACCTAAACATAAATTTATACATTATTTATTATTATTATTATATATATATTAA